>JAWQFJ010030385.1:85000-89396 GCA_034096865.1 Theodoxus fluviatilis | reverse complement strand
TGTGAAGTAAACTTGTGTTATGTTCATTTTGTTCAAAATAATGCCGCGATACCGCGATTCGAGTGACTACTGACAAGGAGTCCAAAACTACTGAAATTAGCCCTTTTTAGCCAAAAAACTACTGAGAAGGTATTTTAGAGGTAGGCAGGTCTGTAGTACTGTATCCACCACTAACAACAGCAACAGCACTACTGGCACTGTGTTTACCATTAACAGCAGCAGGAGCATTACTAGTACTGTATCCACCATTAACAGCATCAACAGCACTACAAGTATTGTATCCACCATTAACAGCAGCAACAGCACTACTAGTACTGTATCCACCACTAACAGCATCAACAGCACTACTGGCACTGTGTTTACCATTAACAGCAGCAGGAGCATTACTAGTACTGTATCCACCATTAACAGCATCAACAGCACTACAAGTATTGTATCCACCATTAACAGCAGCAACAGCACTACTAGTACTGTATCCACCATTAGCGGCAGCAACAGCACTACTGGTACTGTATCCACCATTAGCGGCAGCAACAGCACTACTGGTACTGTGTTTACCATTAACAGCAGCAACATCACTACTAGTACTGTATCCACCATTAGCAGCAGCAACAGCACTGCTAGTACTGTATCCTCCATTAGCGGCAGCAACAGCACTACTGGCACTGTGTTTACCATTAACAGCAGCAGGAGCATTACTAGTACTGTATCCACCACTAACAGCAGCAACAGCACTACTGGTACTGTATCCACCACTAGCAGCAGCAACCGAACTACTGGTACTGTGTCCACCACTAGCAGCAGCAACAGCACTACTAGTACTGTATCCACCACTAGCAGCAGCAACAGCACTACTGGTACTGTATCCACCACTAACAGCAGCAACAGCACTACTAGTACTGTATCCACCACTAGCAGCAGCAATAGCACTACTGCTACTGTATCCACCACTAGCAGCAGCAACAGCACTACTGGTACTGTATCCACCATTAGCAGCAGCAACAGCACTACTGCTACTGTATCCACCACTAGCAGCAGCAACAGCACTACTGCTACTGTATCCACCACTAGCAGCAGCAACAGCACTACTGCTACTGTATCCACCACTAGCAGCAGCAACAGCACTACTGGTACTGTATCCACCATTAGCAGCAGCAACAGCACTACTGCTACTGTATCCACCACTAGCAGCAGCAACAGCACTACTGCTACTGTATCCACCACTAGCAGCAGCAACAGCACTACTGGTACTGTATCCACCACTAGCAGCAGCAACAGCACTACTGCTACTGTATCCACCACTAGCAGCAGCAACAGCACTACTGGTACTGTATCCACCACTAGCAGCAGCAACAGCACTACTGCTACTGTATCCACCACTAGCAGCAGCAACAGCACTACTGCTACTGTATCCACCACTAGCAGCAGCAACAGCACTACTAGTACTGTATCCACCATTAGCAGCAGCAACAGCACTGCTAGTACTGTATCCACCATTAGGGGCAGCAACAGCACTACTGGTACTGTCGCGAGCAGGTTGCTGGTGGTGAAAGGGTTAATTTTGGTGTAGGCGGATTTGTGTGTGTATGCGTGGTGTGTAGTGTGTTTGTGATGAGTTGTCACGTGCCTCGTCTTTGCGGTTCCTGTTTCGCGTGCGAATGGACGGGGTGAGCGAGCTCGGCGCGTTTTAGCACGTGAATTTGTGGGAAGAAGAGTTTGCCGGCGATGCTCATGTTTTCTTTTGGGGGTGAGGGTTTTATATTGTCAGTCGCTGATTTATGGGCGCGAAGGCAACCTCTCTTTTGGGAGTGTTGCAGAAATCGTGGTGTGACTGCTGTCAGCCCGGTGTGTGGCGTGGCTTCTGTCAGCCCAGTAGAGTTAGAAGACTATTTTGTCTTTGTTTGGTGTAGACCAACGGAATTCTTCACCAGGAAAAGGACGGGGTGCTTTCATGTGAGTATTGGTTGTGTGTAAACGTCTTTGTGTAGTTTTTTGCTGGGTTGTGAGTTAGTTGGTTTAGGAGTGGGTGGGAAGTTTGGATAGGATTGGAATTGTATAACAGTGGTTTTGTCGTTCGTTATTATTGCTTTGGTTGTTCTCACCGCGCATTATTTAAATCAGTTCATGGTGGGATGTTGTTTGAGTTGCATGGCTCTACGACCCGCACCAACCAAGTCGTCGATGTTCTGCATCGCTGTCGTCCCCATCCCCAGTCCTCGATGCTCCTCATTGCTGTCGGCGTCGCCTAAGGTCCCCACTACTCTTCATAGCTGTCGTCGACAGCGAAGGTTCCCAGCGGCACTCATCAACTGGAGCCCACCTGACCAAGGGAGGTCCGACGGTCGTGGGCACCTTGTGTCCGTCGTTCCCTGTTCTGCGACTTGACGCAGAGGGAGGCCATGAGACGGGGGTGATCGGTCGTAAGGGGTTTTGGGTTGACGTGAAAGGGACAGTGTTGGACAGTGGGAGATGTTGTGTTGACGGGGAAAGGTACAGTGTCGGGACAGTGAGAGAGGTCGTGTAGAAGGGAAAGTTGCCGGCGTGGGAGCGGCCGCTGGTTGGACAACCAGCTTGTTGTTGTGGGTGGTTTGGGTGGACTGTGGTGGTTTGTTGTGGTATAATTTTTGGTTTACAGAGTGAGGGAGAGTGTATTTTCACATGTGATGGGTGAAGTGGGGTGAAGGTGTGTGTGTGTGTGATAGAACTGTTTGATTTGTCATTGCTAGTTTACATAATTATCATTGTTCATCTGATATCATCACCAACCATCCTTTCCACCGTTTCCATTTCATTCTGCGGGGTGCTGAGGGTGGGGTTAATAAATATATTCTTGTTTCTAAAAGTGTGTCAGTAATTGTTTAAAAGGGTTTGAGTTCCTGACTCCTTCTGCCTGAGAGGGTAAGGGCCCACCCAGCGGGTGTGGTCGCGACAGGTACTGTGTTTACCATTAACAGCAGCAACAGCACTACTGCTATTGTATCCACCACTAACAGCAACAGCACTACTAGTACTGTATCCACCATTAGCGGCAGCAACAGCACTGCTAGTACTGTATCCACCATTAGCGGCAGCAACAGAACTATTGGTGCTGTATCCACCACTAACAGCAGCAACAGCACTACTAGTACTGTATCCACCACTAGCAGCAGCAACAGCACTACTGCTACTGTATCCACTATTAGCAGCAGCAACAGCACTACTGCTACTGTATCCACCACTAGCAGCAGCAACAGCACTACTGCTACTGTATCCACCACTAGCAGCAGCAACAGCACTACTGCTACTGTATCCACCACTAGCAGCAGCAACAGCACTACTGCTACTGTATCCACCACTAGCAGCAGCAACAGCACTACTGCTACTGTATCCACCACTAGCAGCAGCAACAGCACTACTGCTACTGTATCCACCACTAGCAGCAGCAACAGCACTACTGCTACTGTATCCACCACTAGCAGCAGCAACAGCACTACTGGTACTGTATCCACCATTAGCAGCAGCAACAGCACTACTGGTACTGTATCCACCACTAGCAGCAGCAACAGCACTACTGCTACTGTATCCACCACTAGCAGCAGCAACAGCACTACTGGTACTGTATCCACCACTAGCAGCAGCAACAGCACTACTGGTACTGTATCCACCACTAGCAGCAGCAACAGCACTACTGCTACTGTATCCACCACTAGCAGCAGCAACAGCACTACTGGTACTGTATCCACCACTAGCAGCAGCAACAGCACTACTGGTACTGTATCCACCACTAGCAGCAGCAACAGCACTACTAGTACTGTATCCACCACTAGCAGCAGCAACAGCACTACTGGTACTGTATCCACCACTAGCAGCAGCAACAGCACTACTAGTACTGTATCCACCACTAGCAGCAGCAACAGCACTACTGGTACTGTATCCACCACTAGCAGCAGCAACAGCACTACTGGTACTGTATCCACCACTAGCAGCAGCAACAGCACTACTGGTACTGTATCCACCACTAGCAGCAGCAACAGCACTACTGCTACTGTATCCACCACTAGCAGCAGCAACAGCACTACTGGTACTGTATCCACCACTAGCAGCAGCAACAGCACTACTGGTACTGTATCCACCACTAGCAGCAGCAACAGCACTACTGCTACTGTATCCACCACTAGCAGCAGCAACAGCACTACTGCTACTGTATCCACCACTAGCAGCAGCAACAGCACTACTGGTACTGTATCCACCACTAGCAGCAGCAACAGCACTACTGTACTGTATCCACCACTAGCAGCAGCAACAGCACTACTGGTACTGTATCCACCACTAGCAGCAGCAACAGCACTACTGGTACTGTATCCACCACTAGCAGCAGCAACAGCACTACTGCTACTGTATCCACCATTAGCGGCAG
>JAWQFJ010030385.1:55000-77500 GCA_034096865.1 Theodoxus fluviatilis | reverse complement strand
CATTCAGGAGCAACGGAGAACATAGTACTCTACCTGGAAAAATCTGTTCTTGGACAAGATCTGACCACGCCTTCGGCGACTGGTCCTTCCAGGTAGGTCCTGGAGACACGGCTCTGCAAGAGAACTGCCTGGTTACGGTCCTAAACCAACAGACGCCCAGCAGCTCTGGTCACAGCAGTCACGCCGGGCATCGTAGTGGCACCCTGCTCTTTCACGACTATCGCACAACGGCAGCGTCATGGGTCTATTTATAGCATCGCTGCTCTCGCCTGCTCATCATGATGCTCATTATTGATGTTCTGCGCGTGCAGGTCACGTCAGGGCGCCCAGGTGAAGATGGGTCTCTTATCCTGCGTGAGTCTGTCTCGACTTCTGTCTTCTGCCTACGTAAACCTCCAGCCATGCATAACGAAGACTGTCAATACGCGCACGTATGCACTCATTCGGGTGTTCACGAACTAATGCAGACACACACACACGCATACTAGCATGTAATGGTACATGCAGCTAGAGCTACAGAGGCATCCACACGTCAAAATAGCCAAGAGCACATCAACACGAGTATGCACACGTGCGTGCGCAAAAGAGCACATGCACGCGCATGTGAGTGCACACACACGCATATGCACACCCATACACACACGTGCACAAACATGCATACACACGCGCACACACACACACACACACACACACACACACGTGTACACTCATTCATACAGATGCACACACACGAATAGGAAAACTCACAGATACATTTGCACACGCACATATACACATACACATACACATACTCGTACATACACCCAACATGCATTCCCATTTATTCCACTAACGTCATACTAACACCACACACATGTAGGTGCGCATGCGCGCAATGCTAACACGAGCGACTGCACTCAAAGACAAACACACTTGCCTACGCAAGCACATGTGTAAGGATGCGTGTTCGTTTGCAACGGCGTATGCAAACAAGCATACACACGCGCACGTGGACGAATGTGCGGAGAGAGAGAGAGAGAGAGAGAGAGAGAGAGAGAGAGAGAGAGAGAGAGAGAGAGTGAGAGAGAGAGACAACTGACAACTGACAAATCTTTTATTCGATTAGGCCTGAGGCCTGTATCGAAACAAGGTTACAACGACAACAACCAACAAGTGAGAGAGAGAGAGAGAGAGAGAGAGAGAGAGAGAGAGACAGAGACAGATAGAGAGACAGACAGACAGACAGACAGACAGACAGACAGACAGACAGACAGACACACACACACACACACACACACACACACACAGACACAGACAGACAGACAGACAGACAGACAGACAGACAGACAGACACACACACACACACACACACACACACAGACACAGACAGACAGACAAACACACAGACACAGACAGACAGACAGACACACACAGACACACAGACAGACAGACAGACAGACACACACACAGACAGACACAGACAGACAGACAGACAGACACACAGACACACAGACACAAAGACAGACGCACAATAATGGCAGATTAACAGCGCAAATTTTCGACTTAAAAAGCCTTCCTCGTGCGCACAAATAAAACACACGTACGGACGTGACGGCTGGTTAAAATCAAATCATTGATAGGAAATGATTTTGAGCATCTGAGTTGCTGTCTGGGTATTGTGCAAGCGTATGTGAAAGGAATTCGATGCCTCTAAACTCACCATTCCTCATAGATATTTGATGCAGTGATGTTTTCCCTTGAATATGTAGTGCCTGGAGTAAATATCAGCGCCTAGAATCGTGTCTGGTACCATCGTGTTATGTTACACATTTCGTGATTGGCCTGAAAAATTACACGCCGACGAGGCCTTTTCGTTTTTGCCCTATATGCCACGTGTTGAAAGGAAAAACCTCGTGTCTGCTTAAAAGCCATCCCTGTCCTCCAAAAATCGAAGCACTGCCAGGAAGTTATTTATCTCACAATTGCCATGAAAACCTCCTATCTCAAAATCTGATGTAAGTGGGCGATGCTATATTTGATGTCTCTGATTTCATCCAAGACTAGAGTGAGTTTTTTACCGTTCACTTTTTATCGAAATTTTCTCTCCTCATACTAGCACCCAAAAACAACTGCGATTAGTGACTGTTGCCAGGTAAAGGTTTCTAAATGCATCACGCAGGATGTCGTAATTGCTGCAAAGTTGAGTTTATTGCTGTTCATATATGTACACGCGCTGTTCTAAACAGGCCACAGTCAACCCAATGGAGGAGGGAAGAGTCACGGTGCTTATCTGATTCTGTTCGATGCTATTAGTTTCTTGCAGAAAAAGAAGTAAATCTTTGCAAGGACAATGCTTTAACTTGTTTATTTATATAAGCCGTTGAACTCATTGCTAGTCTGGTTGTTTGGAAGATGTGAAAATATTAGTGAAGACAGCTGACAGATGTTGCAAAGCTAAACCAAACGCATGGCTGACGTTCTTGAGAGCAGCGCAATAAAAATCCACGGTTTCTAGGTCGACTACTTGACACTGTTCAGTCGAATTCCTCTTATATCCTTCTGTCTGTGTAATGAAATACAAAATTGGGAGTTATCTGGCTCTTTTTTGAAGTGAAAGATCAACACACACCGAGCCGTGTCCTATTTTAAAAAACCGACTCGCTCAGGTGAAACCGGCTGACGACTGACATGGGTGAGGAAATCATACGTGTACGTCCCTATCCGCACGACTCCACTTCTGCCTTGTGACTTTACTCGATGGCAGAGCAGATCGTGACTCGCCTGTACTTTGTACGCACGGAGGGAAGGTTTCATGTTTCCAATCACCGTATGTTCGTGTGCGACATCCTCGATTCACTGGCATCGTGCCGTGGCGTCCGCATCAGCAGAAGAAAAGTAACAGTTCCATATTTTACTGTGCTTCCTCACCTGTGTGCTAGTATTACGGTTTTCGCAATGAGCTTCCTCTGCGACGTTATTAGGAAATACATATGTTCTTTCCCCTCCAAGGTCCCAGGAACTTCACACCATATCTGGCATGGTCTCGTCTCTTCGTTAGGAGCTTCCATGCCATTCTAGTTCACTATATAGAGACTTCGCCTACCGGCGAAAGTGTCTCTATCCCAGTTGATATCACGTGATGGAAGGTTTTCGTCCGAAATATGCAAATGGAGGTCACACGAGAGGCTTGTGCGATAGCCGACCTGCTCCCTGACATACACCGTTAAAGTAGTTCTAAGACTATTTCGCACAAAACTCTTAACGTACTCTTGTTGAGGCAATAAACAAGCGTTTATTCGATAAAATAAAATGTCTATGTTGAAATGTAAACAAGTTTTGACATCTGAATGATTTCTGTAAAAAGTCGAGAAAATATAGTATCAGAACGAACTATTTTTGGCACAATGCTGTAATGCGAAGGGTCAAGTCTATTACACATTCATTGCGAACTGTGCCAGAGTCACTACTGACTTGGGTTCACAGAATGCTTTGCTTCCATGCATACCGTCATACACACGCGCGCTAGCGTGCGCACACACGCACACGCATATACATATACACCTACATACACACTTACACATACGTACAATCATTCACACACACACATGAATACACTTATTCACACACATACATGCAAACGTGCACATAAGCTCGCATAAACGCACGCACACCATGCTCGCAGGCAAGCAAGCATACACACACAAGCGCGCGCGCGCACACACACACACACACATACACAACGTCACATAGACACTCATACGGTGCAGACACACAGACAGACGCACACATAGTCAAAACAACATATACACGAGGCCGCCAATGAAAATGAGTGTACATTTAGAGGGTAAAGACAAGGCATGAACTCCAAAGACAGAGGCAGACATTACAACTTGCACCTAACTCCACCTGGATCCAACAAGTCACTCTTCTCCCAAGGACCACAAGATGAGATAACAGTCGCGGCGTTGTCTCCATGGATACAGTCGCGGCGTTGTCTCCATGGATACACGGAAGGACGTTGCAAAGGGAAGCATTCGCCTAATTACGGCCGCTGTCGCAGCCATGCCTCCAATCGGTGCACAGGTGTCGTGCTCCAGCTCAGAAAACGAGCAAATAAAGAGGGGTAATGGCGGATCGAAAGCGATTGAATGAATAAATCATTGGCGGTGCCGGGCCCTCTACAACCATTGCGGCAGTTGGTTCGGACACTGTCTGGTGTGGGGGCTCAGTGGAGCGGCGCAGGCAGCGAGGAAGGCACGTGTTGTTGGCATCGTTAGGACGAGATCTTCCCGTCCCATTAGTGCAATGAGGGTTCCCGCTGTTCCCTTCCGAACAGACTGTCGCTCTGCTAATATTATTAGCCCCCCTTGCATGTGGACAGGCATTGGCGGTCTGGAAGGAGCCGGTGGAACACACACAAACACACACACACACACACACACACACACACACACACACACACACACACACACAGAAAGAAAGGTACACTCATACACAAATACACACACACACACACACACACAAACACACGCAAACGTGCGCGCGCGCAGACAGACACACAGAGAGACTGACACACAGACAGACTGACATACTGACATACAGACCGACCGATCGACCGACCGACCGACCGAACGACCGAGGGACCGACCGACCGAAAGACCGATCCCCCTGTGGGTTTGGGGAAAGAATTGACCCACCGCGTCTCCCTACGCGATTCGTAAGAGGCGAATAACTAGGGACACCGTGACTTGATTTGCGTTTACTCTAAACTGTTCTAGTGATGTTCGTGCTTACTGGCTTTACATAGCCTACAAAGGCTGATAGGCCGTAAAACACCATCAATCCAATCCAATCCAATCCAATCCAATCCGACCGACCGACCGACCGACCGACCGACCGACCGGCCGACCGACCGACCAACGGACGGAGAGACAGACAGACAGACAGACAGAATGACAGACAGACAGACAGAGACAGACACACAGACACACAGACACACAGACACACAGACAGACATAGACACACAGACAGACATAGACAGACAGACACACAGACATAGACACACAGACAGACATAGACATACAGACAGACAGACACACACACACACAGACAGGCATAGACAGAGAGACAGACAGACAAACACACAGACAGAGAGACAGACAGACACACACACAGACAAACAGACAGACAGACAGACAGACAGACAGACAGACAGACAGACAGACACACAGACAGACACACAGACACACAGACACACAGACAGACAGACAGACACACAGACACACAGACAGACAGACACACAGACAGACACACAGACAGACAAACACAACAGACAGACACACAGACAGACATAGACAGACATAGACAGACAGACATAGACAGATAGACAGATAGACAGACAGACAGACAGACAGACAGACAGACAGACAGACAGACAGACAGACAGACAGACAGACAGACAGACAGACAGACAGACAGACAGACAGACAGACAAACACACAGACAGACAGACACACAGACGCACAGACAGACGACTGACACACAGACAGACAGACACACAGACAGACATAGACACACAGACAGAAATAGACACACAGACAGACATAGACACACAGACAGACATAGACAGACACACAGACAAGCACACAGGCAGACACACAGACAGACAGACACACAGACAGACAAACACACAAATAGATATAGGCAGACACACAGACAGACAGATATAGACAGACAGGCAGACAGACATAGACAGACAGACAGACATAGACAGACATAGACAGACATAGACAGACAGACATAGATAGACAGACAGACATACATAGACAGACATAGACAGACATAGACAGACACAGACATATATAGACAGACATAGACAGACATAGACATACATAGACAGACATAGACAGACATAGACATACAGACATAGACAGACAGACATAGACAGACATAGACAGACAGACATAGACATAGACAGACAGACATAGGCAGACATAGACAGACATAGACAGACATACAGATAGACAGACACACAGACAGATATAGACAGACAGACATAGACAGACATAGACAGACAGACATAGACAGACATAGACAGACATAGACAGACAGACATAGACATAGACAGACTGAAAGACATAGGCAGACATAGGCAGACATAGACAGACATAGACAGACAGACATAGACAGACACACAGACAGACAGACACACACACAGACACACACACAGAGAAACATACACACAGACAGACAGACACACGCGCGCACACTCAGAGACAGACACACAGACACACAGAGACACTCACACACACACACACACACACACACACACACACACACAGACACACACACACGCACATACATACTGACAGACAAATAGACAGACAGGCAGGCAGGCAGGCAGACAGGCAGACAGGCAGGCAGGCAGGCAGGCAGGCATTGTCCTTTTGATATTACGATCCCCATGCCATTCGCTATAACCCCTACTATACCTCTGAAATCAGTATCAATTTAAACTTCCGACATGAAACAATGACGAAAGAACAGATGTAAAAGTCATTGCAAAAGCAAATCGAGACACGTTCGTAATCTATTTGGCATGTCCTCGCCTGTTGGTCTCTTGAGGAGTTTCCAGCACCATTTCTCAGGTTTGTATTTGCTGGTCGCATCGATCGTTGTTGAGGCTACGTGTATTTTAACGGTGCATCGCAGCAGGGAGATACATGTGTGGACCTGTCTGTTGTTTCCAAGGAAATAACACCTTGCTACCACAATAGTCACCTATCGACCAACCCCTGTCATTGGCAGATTTCATCAGCCATCCGATCGCAATTCTCTTCTCGTTAAGGACAGCAACCACCGTACAGAAAGATACCATTATGATCCCTATAAAGGCCTAATAACACGAATTTTATTAGTGTGTGCCTGCTGTAGATAAATATACCACTCTGATCCTGTCATAGGCATGATAACACAAATCTTAATAGTGTGTTAACGTGTTGCTAACAAGGGACCTGTGTATGGACCAGAGCTGCTAATTCCCGGACTATGTCCATGTGAAGCGGGAGTAAATCAAACGCGGTAGAGTACGGCAAACCAGAAGTCACAGCCCACAGGCAAACAACAAACAGAGGACAAAACGTAGTTTTCACTTACAGTGTAAGCCTGATCTTTTGATGTAAGTTATGCTTGCCGTGTTTGTATTCCCTAGAGATTCGTATGGCAAGGGCTACATTTTCCAGCTCGTACTCGAGTATCGAGGAATCAAACAAAGGCAACGACCGCAAACATCAGCCTTACATAAAAGGCCAATCGATTCTTCGCTGCAAACCCTGTTGAAATTTGTCACCATGCTCTCCTTTGTCAAACGAGTTGTGGAGTTTATTGGATTTAGAATAGGGATGACCATCTGCGGGTGTTTTCGCTGCTTCTGCACAAGCACACATTCTGGCAAGTATGCGAAACTATTTGAAAGTCAATGGTTTCGAACATAGCAATCGATAGGTAAATAACTGGTCATGTCAGCTACATGAATGTTCGTGGCTTAGAGGCACAGACAGACACGCATACATGCAGGCATACATGTATGCAGACAGACGGAGGCACAAACACACAGACACACAGACACACAGACACGCAGACACACAGACACACAGACAACTAGAGATAGACAAGCAGGCAGGCAGGCAGACTAGCGAGAAGACTGGCAAATCAGCAGTATTTTTTCCTTCGGCTGAATGTGTGATTCAATTTAGGAGATCGAACAGTAAAGGAGAAAACGAAAAGTCCGTACGTAGAATAAACGGTAATAGAATTACAAGTATATTCAGCACCAATAATGAACAACAGATGTTATCAAAACAAGGCTACGACCGCGTCAAATGTCAAACTGAATGTCAACAACAGGAAAGGCCATGCATCTAAGAAACGTGTCCGAGAAAGAGAAACACAGCAGATTAGCCACGTAGATGCATGGCCTGGCTGTCGTGGATACATTATGAGAAGTCAAATGATACAATAAGCAAATAATGTGCCTTAACTCCTGACTTGGACTTACCAATAAACAGTTGAAAATGTTGAATCAGAGACCGTTGATTCAGAGAACATTTGTACACTGGCAATCGGCGACGGTTGATCTCTAATGCAGAGACTGACAAAAGGAGGCGCATGGCCCATACAAGGGGGAAGGCGTATACAGCACGTATCCCGAAATCAGTTGTCTTTTCTGTGCTAATGGATGCATGCTCTGCTAAATTGTGATTTATGGCGCACTCTTTGATTTTTCGCCATCTGTCACCGACTCCTGACACCACGAAACCCCTTCATCATCGGTAGTGGAGCGAACGAACGAACAATCGAGTTAAGTTTGATAGGTCTTAAGCCCGTTGCAAGTGAAGGCAGGTGTGCTTGCACAGCACTGCAGTACAGGACACTCATTCCAGCCATCTTGTTTGCTTCGTTACCCCCGCCAAGGACGTTATGTTTCTCAGTTGGTAAGTTTGTTCGTTCGTTAGTTCGTTTGATATTCGGTTATATAACTCAAAACGTTCAAAACGGATTATAATGAAATTTAATCCAAGGTCAGGGTTTCACCCAAGGAACAATTCATTAAATTTTGGAGGTTATGTGTCATCTCCTTTTGGAATTACAACAATAAAGATAGAGTTTATCCCCTTGGCTGTTGGCCGGCGCAGCGCCATAACCGCAAGCCGGCGTACGCGTTGCACATGGTGAGACCGCTAGCAGGGACTTCGTAGCGTCTGATCTGGCTTGCGGAACACGCTGCCTGAATTGCACAGGCCATGGAAGGCCAGCAGTCTATTCAACCGCTGTAAAGCGTTTTAAAGTAGCGTTCACGAGTTGAGCGGTACATCGTCTTAGACAATACAGGCGCATTGCGGGTGTACCTCCATGAACCACCACCGCGCTAAAACCGTCATGTAGCCCCTTACCCGGCAAACAGCATACACGGCCTGAATTACACCGCGTTCTGGGCGGAAGTTTGCGCTTGAGAATGATTATGGAATAAAATAAACATGTCCTCGCATTATTCCTGTCTGGAGACGAGGAATTTCTGGAATAATTTCAAGAATAATAACAATGCTTGATTTCAATTTGAAACACGTTTGACTAAATTGAGACCGTTTTTTCAGGGAATCCTTAGAAATAGATTGGTCCACTCACTCACTGGCCCACTCACTTACTGGCCCACTCACTCACTGGCCCACTCACTCACTGGCCCACTCACTCACTGGCCCACTCACTCACTGGCCCACTCGCTCTTTTACTCGCTCGCTCATTTGATAACTCACTCCACTCCACTTCACTCACTCAACTCAATCATTCAATCACTCACTGAATTTTCTGCAACCCCAAGACGGCGCGATGGCCTTTTCAAAGGATTCCCGCTGACTGCTCAGGCTATTCTCATGACAGTTTCACTGTTCCTGCAATCTCAGTCAGGGCCAAGCGGGGGTGAGCAGTTCAAGATCCTTTTACAAGTCCACAGTCCGCCAAAAACGACCCATTCACCACGTGCAGTTGTTTCAGGGGTTCCGAAAAATACGAAAATATCGATACTGTGTGTTATTAGAATCCTATTTTACCCAAATTTAAAAATAGTCGTGTTTACAGTAACCCGACCGATTTTTTTTCTTCTGCAAACCCTAAACTTTTTTGCAATCGTGACCAAAAGAAAAATGGAAGAAATCAATGGTAATCAACTTAGCGTGTGTTGTGCCATCTTCCCTGCCTCATGAGCACTCGGGAAATCCAATATTTTAGTTGTGTGTTTTTTAAGTTGTTCAGCGACAGAGATGTTGTTATTGACGTTTAATCTGGCCTCCTCTTTTTCCCCTTTTTTAAGTTCAGGCCGATGTAATGACCCTTTTTCTGGCCATGTTACCATAACCACACCTGTTTTTTCTTTTGGCTTTACTGGTTTCCACCGTGCAAGTGATTGACCTTTTCTATATCCCATGGAGGCGCTTGACCCACACACAAAAACCAAACCCAGGATTTTACGATGAGCGGCCTACTGTTCATCTGAAATGAAAAGAAAGTATGTGCCTGCCTTTAAAATAAAAGATTGTTTATCAGCGATTTTCGCAGTATTAGCAAGTTCACGAGGGCAGACGAAAGGCGCGCGGAAAGTAATGCATAAACACTATTACAATAGAGTAGGTAGTACAGATCGGGGGGAAATACGATTCAGTCTATACTATACAACCACAGATTCAATGAGAAGTGCGAGGAAAAACACAGACGTATGAGGATGCAGAAACAGTTCCAAAAGAGGTAGACTTCTGCAGAAGGTCAAACAGAGAGAAACGAAACGAAACGAGAAGTTTATTAGATCAGGCCACCGGCCCATTTCAAAGGAATTTACAATATCTCGTACACAATCATCATATTACAGCTTTAAGTCAATTACAATCCCGAGACTGTGTCAACAATAACTCGACTAATCAATGTAAAAACTGTCTGACGACAGAGTTCAGTGCCTCGGATCTTCTCTTGAATGCTATCAGCAAGAAAACGCTTACTGGTCTGACCACAGATGGACTCTCTGCTGAAAACAGAGTGACAAGATCATTCCTAGGGCTTCCTTCAAGATATATCATGATATATTGCTGACGAATATCAGACAAAGCAGGACATTCTAAAACAAAGTGAATTTCATCCTCATCTTTCTCGCTACATAATGGACAGAGGGTTTGTGTTGGCCCAGAACTGTATCTGAATCTATGAGTAAGCAAATCGCAAAAAACCCATACGAAGGTGCGCGAATACATTCTTGAATGCCTTCTTGTCAATGGCATGCAGATAACATTCTGGCTCGAGTACATGTTTCATCTCCCGGTACAATACAAATCTACTACTTTCTTCTAGTTTTGTTCGCCATTCCCGACGAAACTTATTCACCAATTTTTCTTTTAGCATTATTAGAAATGAACGCTCATTTGTAACAGTTTGTTGGTCCCTTACGTGTCTAAAATCCTGTTCGACTAAGATTTTCTAGATACCAGACGACCATGAAAAAACATGTCCGCTACGTTGCATCATCTCAGACTCGACGAGGAAGTCTGTATTCCTTCATACTCATGATTTTCAACCAATATTTTACACACCTTATTATGGCGTTTACACACAAAGGATAACGACCCGCCTCACCATAAGCCATCACATTTGGGGTGCGACATGAAACATTCAATAAATATTTCAAAGCGAACAAGTGGACACTTTCTATTTCGCTACAATCGTCAATACCCCACACTTCAGCTCCATACAGCAAAATTGGTTGGATCTGAGCATCGAATAATTTGAAATATACATCGGGAGTAATGTGAGTGACTTTCTTCAGTGATCTATGTATTAGAGCAAGTCCTGCCTTCGCTTTTTTTGCAAGATCGACTTGCGTACTACTGGATGCTAGTTTAGTACATTTCCCAAGTACCTGTACTCATTTACAATCTCAAACTGTTTATCACCCAAGTACCACTTTTCATGGGTTGCCACATGACCCCCTAGTCGATTAATCATCACTTTTGTATACTGGGTATTCACCACTAGTCCTAATCTATCCGCAGCTTTTTAAAGGACGTTGAACTGATTATGTAGGCCCATTACAGTGTCAGACAAAAGAACTATATCATCCGCAAACAAAAGAATACATATGTCTGGCGTGTTTGGTATGATCTGGATACCGTGTTTGGGACCTCGTCAGCAAGAGAGTTAAATAAGTGTGAGAACAAAAGTGGATTTAATTTACAGCCCTGCTTCAACCCTACAGAACTGTTGAAAAACTGAGACTGACCTTGACCCCAACTTCCTCTTACGCAATACTGCACGAATTTGTACATTTCCTTCAGAGCATGCAGTAATTTCCCCTTAATTCCATTCCTTTCCAGTACTGACCACAAAACCTGCCTTTTGACCATGTCGAATGCCTTTTTAAAATTGGTAAACCCCCAAGTACAATTCCTTACGTGCTACTAGACGCTTCCTGATGATGTTACACAAAACAAACATATTGTCCACAGTAGAGTATCCCTTTCTAAAGTCCGCCTGCTCTTCTCGCAACAGTCCATGTTCATCTGCCCAGTTTTGCAATCTGTCATTCAATATATGTGCAAACACCTTACCAAAAACACTGGTCAATGCAATGCCTCGATAATTATCAGGCGACTCTGTCACCACTTTTGAACAATGGTAAAATAAATTATTTAGACCAGGATATGGGGAAAGTCCCCTTATAAAAACTTCATTAAACAGTCGTAACAAATGAGTCCAGCATGAATTCATTGTGGACCAGCATTTCGCCAATAATTTCATCTGGGCCACACGCTTTACCAGTCTTTAATTGAGCCAACGCATGAGTGATTGCACTATTAAGCATGCAATAATCATCAAGCAATGAATGACCATATATGTTAGCGATGTTGTCATTGGAAGATAGCGACTCAACCACAATATCTGTTCTAACATCAAACACGTTTTCACAGTCAATCGTGTTCAACTTCGCTGTTCTAGCGCTAAAGTCTCCACACAGCAAAAGTGCACAATCATCATGCTTACTATAAATATCTAGCACGCATTTCTCTAGCAATCGTATACCATTTGAATCGTCCGCAGTTTCATAGTATGGGGAACCAGAGGGTGGTACATACGTACAATAAAACAAGATATCCTTATCCATACGGAACAGTGACCTTTGTATTTTGAAAACCACGATGATATCAAAATAAAAATGAATTTGGCTAATAACTTTCGCAGCTTATTCTTCACTAAACAAAGCACCCCACCTGAGGGCCTTCCTCGAACCGACAATTTTTAGCAGGGGCAGTGTACGCATCGAAAGAAGCTAAACGGAGCAGGATCAAAATACTGGGTGAACGTTTCACAGAGACAAACAAAAGAAAACTTCTCCTGTTACTTGTAAAGTCCGGATCATCAAATTTTGACCATAACCCGTCTACGTTCCATGATAACAAAAAAATTGAATTGGAACTAGAGACAGACTCGACACAGGCCTCAGGGCAGTTGGGTGGGCTTCGGCCTGCTCCCTATCTGGCAGTGTGGTCGCTGGCTGCGGCTCTGGCGTAGGATCGGGTGTGCGGTCTGTCCGTCCTGTCCTTCGGTTGCCGTCGTGCCTCAGTGTGGAGGACGCCGCCCTTGAAAATGGCGAAAAGCTCCTTCTCCCTCGCCTGCTGCATCTCCTGGCGTTGTCTCGGAGTGAAGTTGCAAGATACTCCAGTCTTCCTCTCTCGGAGTAAGGTCACCAGATACTCCAGTCTTCCTCTCTCGGAGTAAAGTCGCCAGATACTCCAGTCTTCCTCTCTCGGAGTAAAGTCACCAGATACTCCAGTCTTCCTCTCTCGGAGTAAAGTCACCAGATACTCCAATCTTCCTCTCTCAGAGTAAAGTCGCCAGATACTCCAATCTTCCTCTCTCGGAGTAAAGTCACCAGATACTCCAATCTTCCTCTCTCGGAGTAAGGTCACCAGATACTCCAATCTTCCTCTCTCGGAGTAAGGTCACCAGATACTCCAATCTTCCTCTCTCGGAGTAAAATCACCAGATACTCCAGTCTTCCTCTCTCGGAGTAAAGTCGCCAGATACTCCAGTCTTCCTCTCTCGGAGTAAAGTCACCAGATACTCCAGTCTTCCTCTCTCGGAGTAAAATCACCAGATACTCCAGTCTTCCTCTCTCGGAGTAAAGTCACCAGATACTCCAATCTTCCTCTCTCGGAGTAAAGTCACCAGATACTCCAATCTTCCTCTCTCGAAGAAAAGTCACCAGATACTCCAATCTTCCTCTCTCGGAGTAAAGTCACCAGATACTCCAGTCTTCCTCTCTCGGAGTAAAGTCTCCAGATACTCCAATCTTCCTCTCTCGGAGTAAAGTCGCCAGATACTCCAGTCTTCCTCTCTCGGAGTAAAGTCGCCAGATACTCCAATCTTCCTCTCTCGGAGTAAAGTCACCAGATACTCCAGTCTTCCTCTCTCGGAGTAAAGTCACCAGATACTCCAGTCTTCCTCTCTCGGAGTAAAGTCACCAGATACTCCAGTCTTCCTCTCTCGGAGTAAAGTCGCCAGATACTCCAATCTTCCTCTCTCGGAGTAAAGTCGCCAGATACTCCAATCTTCCTCTCTCGGAGTAAAGTCACCAGATACTCCAATCTTCCTCTCTCGGAGTAAAGTCGCCAGATACTCCAATCTTCCTCTCTCGGAGTAAAGTCACCAGATACTCCAGTCTTCCTCTCTCGGAGTAAAGTCACCAGATACTCCAGTCTTCCTCTCTCGGAGTAAGGTCGCCAGATACTCCAGTCTTCCTGTCTCGGAGTAAAGTCGCCAGATACTCCAGTCTTCCTGTCTCGGAGTAAAGTCACCAGATACTCCAATCTTCCTCTCTCAGAGTAAAGTCGCCAGATACTCCAATCTTCCTCTCTCGGAGTAAAGTCACCAGATACTCCAATCTTCCTCTCTCGGAGTAAGGTCACCAGATACTCCAATCTTCCTCTCTCGGAGTAAGGTCACCAGATACTCCAATCTTCCTCTCTCGGAGTAAAATCACCAGATACTCCAGTCTTCCTCTCTCGGAGTAAAGTCGCCAGATACTCCAGTCTTCCTCTCTCGGAGTAAAGTCACCAGATACTCCAGTCTTCCTCTCTCGGAGTAAAATCACCAGATACTCCAATCTCGGAGTAAAGTCACCAGATACTCCAGTCTTCCTCTCTCGGAGTAAAGTCGCCAGATACTCCAGTCTTCCTCTCTCGGAGTAAAGTCACCAGATACTCCAGTCTTCCTCTCTCGGAGTAAGGTCGCCAGATACTCCAGTCTTCCTCTCTCGGAGTAAAGTCGCCAGATACTCCAGTCTTCCTCTCTCGGAGTAAGGTCACCAGATACTCCAATCTTCCTCTCTCGGAGTAAAGTCACCAGATACTCCAATCTTCCTCTCTCGGAGTAAAGTCACCAGATACTCCAATCTTCCTCTCTCGGAGTAAAGTCGCCAGATACTCCAATCTTCCTCTCTCGGAGTAAAGTCACCAGATACTCCAATCTTCCTCTCTCGGAGTAAAGTCGCCAGATACTCCAATCTTCCTCTCTCGGAGTAAAGTCACCAGATACTCCAATCTTCCTCTCTCGGAGTTCGTTGCGCTTCTGTGAGATCGCTATCTCCGTCGCAGATCGAAGCACGTGAGCGATGAGTGATCTAGTCTTGTCAGGAGTACGTCTGCCCAACCTATGAGAACCTACGATGTCGGTCACCGCTATTGGAGTAGACAACACAGAATTCACGACCTCTGTGAATGTAGCTTCGCAGTCCTCGTGCTTCCCGCCCTCTTCCTCCGGTACGCCATACAGGAGGATATTGTCTGCGGTCACGAATGTTACGATCTTCCAACTTGATTTCGACCTCACTAAGCACTTCATTCCTTTTTTTCTGTTCATTCACTAGTAGATCAATTTCTTCTTCATAATCGTTCACTCGCTCTTGAACTTTTCCTATTTCCCTCTCTATATTTCCTATTCTGTCACTAATATCGGTCAGCTTGACCTGCATATTTCTCACTTGTGCAGCTATGCCAGACATCTGTTCCACAACAGTTTTCACTGCCCCATCAACTGATTCTCTGTACTTCGTCTGCTTCAACAGGTCCGGGTTGGCGCTCGATGTCATTGCTCAAAAGCAGAATTCCATATCAATCGAAGGTGTACATCAAGGTGATCGCCTGGAGAGTGGCTTCATGCGACGCATTAGCGTGCATGTTCCCGTCATACACCGCCAACACCAAAGTTGAAGCACAGTTCGAAAGGTATAGTGTCCGTCCCAACATGGCGTACCCATACATCATGCAGAGCCAACAGTGCAGATCATAAGACGAGCGGAAAAGTCAGTCCAGAAATCCCAATCAGATTCAGGGTTGTATGCTGCATCAACACCCATGGTTGACGCGAACACTGTTCACTCAGTTCAGCGAACTGTATCTCACATAGAGAAAATGTCACTTAAATGCTCCGGAAAGACGTCAACAATAGACTCAACTCCAATGCTACAAAGAGCTTTCCACATCACCTTGACCGCTGAAACACTTCACTGGAAGACACTATCTCGAGATATCAGTCCAAAACTGCGGAGCTCCCTCAAACAGAGAGAGAGAGAGAGAGAGAGAGAGAGAGAGAGAGAGAGAGAGAGAGAGAGAGAGAGAGAGAGAGAGAGAGAGAGAGAGAGAGAGAGAGAGAGAGAGAGAGAGAGAGAGAGAGAGAGAGAGAGAGAGAGAGAGAGAGAGAGAGAGAGACAGACAGACAGACAGACAGAGAGAGAGAGAGAGAGAGAGACAGAGAGAGAGAGAGAGAGAGAGAGAGAGAGAGAGAGAGAGAGACCCGGTGGCACAAACACGTACGTACTGCTCGGGGCCGGCTGCACGAGTTCTCCTGGAGCAGGTCCCGAAAGCAGACAGTCAACAGCATAACAGAACTGCAGCTGATAAACGAGGTAGCGGTGCTGTACAGGCTGCATGCGATGCTTGTTAAATCGAACCATGCTGTGTGTACTACGAGCAAATGTTAATCCCATGAAACTGAGAAACCAACTGTCAGCAGCTTTTTATCATATTCGGCACGCCTATCTCGAACACCTTGTCGAAAACTTTCTACCTTAATCGGCAAACTGATCAGCTTGTCGACAGAGGCCTGAAAACACGGTCAAGGGGTTAATTTTTCGAATTCTACAAACGATATTTTTCATGCAACTTCCCGACCTACATGTACATATGTACATTTAAGTACTTTGAACGATGTGCACTTTTTCAACGCATTTGTTTTGCAGTGTGGTGAGTTATGTTTTTCTCCATCCGGTCACTCTATCTTAAAATCATATTTTAAAGAATTCTCTTAAGATTTCATGCATCATTTTCACGCACCTAGAAATGGTAAACTAGCTTTCTGACAGTTTCTGAGGAAACCCACTCTCCACTGCATTACTTTGCTGGAATAAAGCCTTCAGTTCAACCATTTGTCTGAGCTTGTAGCATGACACGCCATAAATGGCAAATACACGAAACTGTCTTCCAGGATTGAAATAATCATTTACAATAAGTGGGGCCTAAATGTCAAAAGTTCAGTTGAAATGCGCCTATATTTCTACAAAGATTCACCATAGTGTCTTTTTTCCTTGCCACATCGCGATATGCTCTCTCGGTGAATCAAAAATGATGTTTCATCATTGTCGACGAAGGTGTATATAAAGCAGCCTCCATTGTGATAGGTACGGGCATTCTGAACACAGAGATAGTATAGTCTCAGCCACGCTGAATGAGGTACGGGTATAGCTAACAACTCTTGTAGACCTTTAGCTATTTTCTGCGCATGCGCGACGAAACAGGAGGGTCAGGGTAAAGGTTGTATGCGTTGCAGGGAAGGGGCGCCTCAGACTTGGCACTATGTGCCTTGCCAAATGTCCGCCTCCTAACGTCGCCCGTTTCGGCTGCAAAATGTCAGCAAAAAGATGAAGACGTTGCTACAGTGGTTATCGCTTGTTTTTGTTGCGTACGCCTTGGCTTCGTATTTGAGCGCACGGTGACAAAACCATGGTTTGATTTTGCCCTCTGTTACCACCGTTTATATAATGTCTTGTTCACTTTCGCAGATTTCCAGAGCAACTTTTAAAGCAAAAAACTTGATAAAACTGTTTTCATTTTTCTGCAGAATAGGATCCAGTGCCAGGACATTACAGCTCGCGTGCTGATTTTAGCAAGTCCACGTTGGTTGTCTATCATTAGTGCAATGCAAACGTCTATTCGTGCGTCGATATACAACGTTTCTTCTAGAATGATTACTTCAGTCAGGAATACACTGGTTCACTGTAGCAAGTGAATGGAAGATGGTTAATGATATCTTCACATGTATATCTCCAGGCAGTGTTTACGCCGAGACAGTATGAAGGTTGCCTGAAATGGTTGCGATTATATTTGTTCTTTGCTTTGCGTGCTGCAATGAGAGGCCGAGGAGGACAGCGCAAAGAAAGCGGTTTACATCGATCTTGCTTTTTGCCATGACGCACACGGTGGGTCAACTGGTGTAAGCCGTCCTCTTTGTGTAGAGAAAGAAGGGTGCACGTCACAGCGGCACGAAAATAGACCAACAATGTAGTGTGCTGTTGAGTATGGCTGAGTTCCATGTATTTCACAGGTACTAAAGATTGTTGATAATTGATTGTGTGTCCTGTTTGCCCTCGTGTTTATCTGCTTGCCTCCCCGCAAATACGTGACCCTACTTTCCCATATGGTTGCCTGCCTGCCTGCCCGCCTGCCCGCCTGCCCGCCTGCCCGCCTGCCCGCCCACCTGCCTGCCCGTTTATCTGCCTGCATGTGTGCTTTCATATCTCCCTGTCTTCCTTTATTCCTGCCTGTTTATCTGCTTTTCTGTTTGCATCTCTCCCTGTCAGTATCATTCTGTCAGTACTTGACTTCCCATCTATCTGCTTCATTTGGTGTTTGCGAGGCTTTCTCTCTCTCTCTCTCTCTCTCTCTCTCTCTCTCTCTCTCTCTCTCTCTCTCTCTCTCTCTGTGTATCTCTCTCTCTGTGTTTCTCTCTCTGCCTCTGTCTCTCCGTCTCTCTCTCTATCTATCTCTCTATCTCTCTATCTATCTATCTATCTATCTATCTATCTATCTATCTATCTATCTATCTATCTATCTATCTATCTATCTATCTATCTATCTATCTATCTATCTATCTATCTATCTATCTATCTATCTATCTATCTATCTATCTATCTATCTATCTATCTATCTATCTATCTATCTATCTATCTATCTATCTATCTATCTATCTATCTATCTATCTGATCTATCTAATCTAGTCTATCTATCTATCTAGTCTATCTATCTATCTATCTATCTATCTATCTATCTATCTATCTATCTATCTATCTATCTATCTATCTATCTATCTATCTATCTATCTATCT
Organism: Theodoxus fluviatilis; assembly: GCA_034096865.1. Lineage (NCBI taxonomy): Eukaryota > Metazoa > Mollusca > Gastropoda > Cycloneritida > Neritidae > Theodoxus > Theodoxus fluviatilis. Next base: position 58,548 of record JAWQFJ010030385.1, on the reverse strand, counting down.
ATCTATCTATCTATCTATCTATCTATCTATCTATCTATCTATCTATCTATCTATCTATCTATCTATCTATCTATCTATCTATCTATCTATCTATCTATCTATCTATCTATCTATCTATCTATCTATCTATCTATCTATCTATCTATCTATCTATCTATCTATCTATCTATCTATCTATCTATCTATCTATCTATCTATCTATCTATCTATCTATCTATCTATCTATCTATCTATCTATCTATCTATCTATCTATCTATCTATCTATCTATCTATCTATCTATCTATCTATCTATCTATCTATCTATCTATCTATCTATCTATCTATCTATCTATCTATCTATCTATCTATCTATCTCTCGCTCTCTCTCTCTCTCTCTCTTTCATCTCTGTCTCTACCTCTGTCTTTTCTCTGAATGGATGATGGAAGAATAAATGGAGTGTTGCTGTCTAGCAGGTTAGAATAAGGACAGGTCGTATCACGATTTCCCTAGTTACTGGAATTTTGCGAATCAGGTAGGGAGGCATGGCGGGTGTATTCTTTTCACCCCCAAACCACACAGAGAACTAAAACTTTGAGTCGCTTGGGGTTTTTCTTGCAATTCCAGATGACGAAGATCACAAGCGAGGGTTAAAATATGGCTTGTTTCCCGGTGGATCCAGGACTGGTAACGAAAAAACTTGTGAAATCAAAAGTCATACTCTCTTGCATCTCGTAACGAAGGCTCCAGTCTGCCTTCTATTTCTGTGTTCTGCAGCGATGAAGACAAATCAACGCCTGTTCACAATTTCACAGAGGTGATGTCGCAAACAGATAATAGATTTCAAGCAGACAACTTTCCCATCTTTTCATCCGTCACCCTTTTGATTTCTTGAACATGCGAACGCGTTTCCTTGGCAACTGACAAATCTCTTGTGTGTCTGCGTGACTGTGTGTGTGTGTGTGTGTGTGTGTGTGTGTGTGTGTGTGTGTGTGTGTGTGTGTGTGTGTGTGTTTGTCTGTGTGACTGTCATTGTGTCCATCAGTGTACTTATGTGTGTTTGCCTGTCTCTGTGTCTGTATGTGTGTCGGCGTGTGCCCGCGTGGCACTGTCTGTCTGCCTGCCAGCTTGTCTACCTCTGTCTGTCTCTGTCTGTCTCTGTCTGTCTCTGTCTGTCTCTGTCTGTCTCTGTCTGTCTCTGTCTGTCTCTGTCTGTCTCTGTCTGCATGTCTGCATGCCTGCCTGCCTGCCTGCCTGTCTGTCTGTCTGTCCGTCCGTCCATCCGTCCGTCTGCTTCTGTCTGTGTCTGTCTGTCTGTGGCTGTCAGTCTGTGGCTGTCTATCTGTGTCTGCCTGTGTGTCTGTGTGTCTGTGTCTGTGTGTCTGTGTGTCTGTGTGTCTGACTGTCTGCCCGTCTGCCCGTCCGTCCGTCCGTCCGTCCGTCCGTCTCTGTCTGTGTCTGTCTGTCTGTGTCTGTATGTGTGTCTGTGTGAGTAAATATACATGTGTGTGTGTGTGTGTGTGTGTGTGTGTGCCTGCCTGCCTGCCTGCCTGCCTGCCTGCCTGCCTGCCTGCCTGATTCCGCGTTTAAGATGTATACATTTACAGTGCCTTGAGAAGAGGAATAAATGGGAGAGGAAAGGGCAAGAGTAGTAGCGCGAGAAAATGCAGAGGAACACCTGTGGGAGCTGTTGTGTGAGAAGATGCAGAAGTGAGAGGAGAAATAAAGGAGGTGCTAGAGAACAGGAAACCTCTGAGGGAGCAGGAGCAAGTGGAGCAGGAGCAGGAGCAGAGGTAGCAAAAGCGAAAAAGCAGCCAGTAGGAGCAGAAGCATGATGAGCAGGAGCATGATGAGCAGGACCATAATGAGCAGGAGCAGGATGAGCAGGAGCAGGATGAGCAGGTGCAGGATGAACAGGAGCAGGATGAGCAGGTGCAGGATGAGCAGGAGCAGGATGAGCAGAAGCAGGATGAGCAGAAGCATGATGATCAGAAGCATGATGAGCAGGAGCATGATGAGCAGAAGCATGATGAACAGGAGCATGATGATCAGAAGCAGGATGATCAGAAGCATGATGAACAGGAGCAGGATGAGCAGGTGCAGGATGAGCAGAAGCATGATGATCAGAAGCATGATGAGCAGGAGCATGATGAGCAGGAGCAGGATGATCAGAAGCATGATGAACAGGACCATGATGAACAGCACCATGATGATCAGAAGCATGATGAACAGGACCATGATGAACAGGACCATGATGATCAGAAGCATGATGAACAGGACCATGATGAGCAGGATCATGATGATCAGAAGCATGATGAACAGGACCATGATGAGCAGGACCATGATGATCAGAAGCATGATGAACAGGACCATGATGAGCAGAGAGAAAACTAGAAGAAGGAACGCAAGGTCAGGCAGAACGAGAAATAAAAAGAGCAAGAGAAACAGTAAGAGTGAGAACAGCAAGACCAAAGTGAGAACTGGGTCAAAAGCGGTGTAATGCATCCACTATAAACTGTTCCTTGCAGTGTGTGCCCGAAATCAAAGGTGGTGGTGTTGAGACTTGTTACAATACCTGCGAGTCGTTAAACCGTGTTCGCCCTTCTCCTGATCACTCCATCACTGGCATCGAATGACCAGCACAGACAGAAAGGACATACATAGACAGATGTTAATGCCACCTTAGCTCTTTGAGGACTGTTCTAGCCTGATCGTGACTTATTGCTGCGTTAACGGTCTTTGGCACCATAGTGTGCAATCTTACAGACACCCGTGTTCACTCTTGGGTATATGTTAGAAGTGAGTAAATCATCTTTATCAGCTCTGTTTCAACAAATATTACTGCAAAGGTTTCATGCTCCTTGATGTTTATTTAATTATTGTATTTACCAATTTTTGTGAAAAAAGATATAGTCAAAGTTGCACGTGAAATGTGCAACAATTTGCAACACAACACAACACTACACAACACAACACAACATTACACAACACAACACAACACTACACTACACAACACTACACTACACAACACAACACAACACAACACTACATACCTGTTGACCCACACTACAATGTCTACTCTTATCATGCCCCAAGAAGAAAACAATGCAGGTTTAGAAAACATTGAAGACTAAGGGGGAGGAGGGAGGGAGGGAAAGAAGGAGAGAGAGAGAGAGAGAGAGAGAGAGAGACAGAGACAGAGACAGAGAGACAGAGACAGAGAAAGAGAGACAGAGAGACAGAGAGACAGAGACAGAGAAAGAGAGACAGACAGACAGACAGACAGTAATAGAGAGAGAGACAGACAGACAGGCAGTAATAGAGAGAGAGAGACAGAGAGAGAGACAGACAGACAGACACACAGACAGACAGACAGAAAAACAGACAGACAGACAGACAGACAGACAGACAGACAGACAGACAGACAGACAGACAGACAGACAGACAGACAGACAGACAGACAGACAGACAGACAGACAGACAGACAGACAGAAAGACGGACGGACAGACGGACGGACGGACGGACAGACGGACGGACAGACAGACGGACGGACAGACGGACGGACGGA
>JAWQFJ010030385.1:37500-50000 GCA_034096865.1 Theodoxus fluviatilis | reverse complement strand
CACTGGTACAATGCAGTGAGGGAACACCAGAGAGCGTGTGCGTGCCCACTGGTACAATGCAGTGAGAGAACACCAGAGAGCGTGTGCGTGCCCACTGGTACAATGCAGTGAGGGAACACCAGAGAGCGCGTGCATGCCCACTGGTACAATGCAGTGAGGGAACACCAGAGAGCGTGTGCGTGCCCACTGGTACAATGCAGTGAGGGAACACCAGAGAGCGTGTGAGGGAACACCAGAGAGCGTGTGAGGGAACACCAGAGAGCGTGTGCGTGCCCACTGGTACAATCAGAAACTACAAACACATTCACTCCTTTCCTCTTGCACACAGAAATCCGTAGTAACGCCGCCTTTGGCAGAGAAATAGCACTCTACACGCACATACACACACACATATATACATATACATACACACACATACATACATACATATACATACACACATACAAACATACACAGACACACGCACACGCGCGCACACACACGCACACACGCACACTCGCACACACGCACGCATGCACGCACACACACACACACACACACACATACACAGACATATCCCCACCCCCACCACTTCTAACACCAACCACCCATACATAGAATGAGGAGCCTCACGTTATATACACACGCACTTGAGATTTTTCCCCGCAAATATATTCTGCACTAAATTCCTACTGTGGAATGGGGGTAAGTATTAACTTATCACGTCTCCCTGCTCTATTCGTAGAAGGCGAATAAACAGGAATATCGAGAACTGACATGCTCTTACCCTGGCCAGCTCTAGTGATTGGGGGGGGGATCAATATACTTAAATAGCCTCCTAAGACTGACAGACCGTAAGACTTCGTTCGTCCGTCCGTCCATCCGTTCGTCTTTCCGTCCGTCCGTCCTTTCATTAATCCATTCATTCATTCATTCATTCGTTCATCCAATCATTCATTCATTCATTCATCCATCCATTCACTCATTTATTCATTCATCATCGACTTATCAAAGAGAGAGCTGTGAATAATTCGACGGCTTTTTACCCTCACAGTTCTCTGGCCTTCGATGACCTTTCCAAGGAAGCTGGACCTCCTATCTACGTCATGCATGTGTAATGCATCAATTCAGTCGATGCCCTCAAAGTAGAGCGAGGAAAGCAGCACGAACTGGAGAGATCGCCTCCATTATGGGCCGTGGGCAACAAAGAAAGTCTATAAATACTTTCCATGCCTCTGCGATTTGTAAGAGGCGAATAACTGGAGGGGGGGGGGGGGGGGGGGGGGGGGGGGGGGGGGGGGAAGACTTGAATTGTACTTATTCTAACCAACTCCGATGGTTTTTTATAATATGGGGCTTTGAATAGCCTACATAGGCTGGTAGGCCGTAAAACTCTATCCGTCCATCCCTCCATCTGTCCGTCCATCCATCATCCGTCCGTCCGTCCGTCCGTCCGTCCATCCATCCTTCTATCCATCCATCCATCCACTCGTCCGTGCAACTTACCTCTCGACACTTGACGCGTCTGCAGAATAAAGGGAGGTCACTCTACCTGCCTTCTTGAACAACGGCACAGAACGAAGGCGGAAATCTACAGGAGTAGTAACTTCTCTTTGCAAAGTTCACGTAGAGATCGACGCTGGTTATGTTTTCACTGTTTCAGCTTGGAACGAAGGCCACTTCTCTTTCATGCAGACTAATCACGTTTGAGTTATGTTTGTTCGTATGTGTAGAGGAACAATGTGTTGCGAAACGAGCTCGCGCGCGAGAGAGAGGAAGGTGTCAGGTAGGCCTACAGAATCAGCTGAAAATCGGAAAACAATGATAAATATATCTTGGCACAATTATATATCTACCTGTTGAAAGTGGTAGCAGCAGGCGATAAAAACTTACGAGCACTCTAAATACAAATCAACGCTTATCAAACTAGTATCAGATCTCGTTCCCTAAAATACATTGGTCTACATGTAGTCAGCCTGCTGCTCTCTGCCTTCGCACGCCTCTTGATTGATTGCCTGCCTGCCTGCCTGCCTGCCTGCCTGCGTGCCTGCCTGCCTGCCTGCGTGCCTGCCTGCCTGCCTGCGTGCCTGCGTGCCTGCCTGCCTGATCGGTCGGTCGGTCGGTCGGTTGGTTGTTGAATGAATGAATGAATAAAACGAATGAATAAATGAATGAATTTTCAACATGTCGTTGTTGTTGTTCATGTGGTGGTAGAGGTGGTGGTGGAGGTGGTGGTGGTGGTGGTGCTGCTGCTGCTGCTTCTGCTGCTGCTGCTGCTGCTGCAATTGGCGTGGAGAACGGACCTGGCGCTAGTTTTGTTGACAGGCGTTGACAGAGATGCAGCTGTTTTCGTTGAAATGTTTAATACCATTTCTCTTATACAGGCAGATCTGACTCGCCTAAATGATATAAATATTTGGTTTCATTTGACAGCCTGTATTTAATCTTTGTTTCCTACGTGTTTTTGTGTTCCTTTTTATGATGATTTATAGTTTGCCATTGATTTCCTATAGAGTGTACTTTTATGACGACCATCATTTAAATCTCTTTAAGGGACGAATGAAATGTTGAATTGTGTTCTGTTGAGTTGTATTGTGTTGCGTTGCATTGCGTTGTGGTGCTTTGTGTTGTGTTGTGTTGTGTCGTGTGGTGTGGTGTGTTGTGTTGTGTTGAGTTGTGTCGTGTGGTGTGTGTCGCGTCGCGTCGGGTCGGGTTGGGTTGGATTGGGTTGGATTGGTTTGCATTGAGTTGCGTTGGGTTGCGTTGCTTTGCGTTACCTATGTTGTTTTGTGTTGGTTTGTGTTGTTTTGTGTTGAGGTGTGCTGTGCTGTGTTGTGCTATGCTGTGTTGTGTTTTTTTATGTGTCGTGTTGTGTTGTGTTTTAACAGTGTTTCATTAACGACTCAGCTCCATTTACACGCTAACCTCCCAGAACCTCAGCCTGTGCGCATACTCACCATGGGCACTTCCTCCATACTGCGTTTCACTGACGCTACACGTGGTCTGTCTCAGGACCCTGCCGTGCGTTCAAGGCGACCTACCGGTAGCCTACCGGTAGCCGAGCAACCAATGTGCACTCTTGAACGACTTGTTATGACCGAACGGTAGCGAAGATGGCTTCCGCGATGCCTTCTCATCGTCGCGGATTGCGCTTCTTAACCAAATGAGTAAACCAGCAGCTGCAGACTGCTCGTTCCTTGTGGAAGCTGATGAAATACGTTAAGCTGTAGCTGTGCATGAATGCTCGGCATCGCTCGAATAGAAATTTATGTCAAAACGACAGTGCTAACTTGGTGTAAGCAAGAATATTTCGATGCTCATTTCAAGGGAGATTACACAACAAACAAAGAGCTAATGTAAGATATAAGAGTTGCTTCCCTTAAAATTGTTTCGCTATCTGTCGTGAAAATGTTTGCTCACATCTTGCCCGGTAATTATTTCAGAGCAGTTATTCTTTTAAAAAAGAAAAGTACAATATCAGCCTAACTTCTTGTAACGTCTCGCATAGGCTGGGTAATAATCACAGGTCGAAATGCGTGCCACAGCGCATATTTGTGATGACGACTTTCTTCCTTTCCCCGAAGGCAGCCATTTTGGTTATACAGGCGCAACAGCGTTCTGGCGCGGTACGTACCGGTCGATACCGGTAGCCGTACCAAGTCGTTCAAGAGACGAACGGTATCAACCGGTACGTACCGGTAGGCCTCTTGAACAGGCCCCTGATTCTACACTCAGCCACAACCAACGACTGCAAGCATCGAAGCTCAGTCTTGGCCCACGGGGACGGCATCCGGGCGGAACGAGCATGCCGTGCCGTCAGGAGTCAGGGTGCATTGCGCATGCGTCGAACTGCACTCCACCCTGGGTCTTGATTGGCACGAGCACACCCTGAAATCGACACGGCTTTCGTGTCCGCTTGCCGTGCGCGCCCATCGCTCGGGTGGATGGCTGGAGCGTGGCCCCGTCCAGCTCTCTGCTCTCGCGAGTGTCCTGGAGACTCAGGTCAAGCGACGTGAAAGGCCTTACGGGGGGAAAAGCGCACCGGTGTAGATTTAAAGAGATTAGGCTGGGGTTTGTAGGTGAGAGATTGTTGGGAAGATTAGAGGGCTTGCAGGACACGCTATGGGAGACGGAGGAGGCGGATGGGGAGTGCGTGCCGAGGAGTACTGAAGCTACAAGCTACGCCTCTCTCGAGTCGCCTGTCAAAGCCACCACGGCGTCTCGGGTTTACCGTAACAGCTCGTTCCCGGACGCTTTGTCGTGTGCGATTAGTAGCCACGGACAAATGTATTCTGCCCGTTACCTTCTTCAATGGAGGTGTAATGGAATACACTCCGAGCAATCTGCGCTCGCTGTCATACACATACTCCTGTGGGTTGAGGGTAAGAAACGTCCCAACGCGTCTTCCTACGCCGTTCCTAATATGAGGGAAATGTCTAGGGACATCGAGACTTGACTTGCTCTTATGTTCTAGCTAGTAATTTTCTTGGTCAGTGGCCGAAAAACCTGCCCAGTCCAAACCGAACGTCATATGCGAGTACATCTGAGTGGGATGTGACTACGTTGAAATGTATAACGAAAGTAGTGTAGTGTTGTGCAATCCGGTTGGCAGACAAGGAGGCAAACGGATGCGGGTAAGAAAGTATGCAAACAGACGGGCAAGCAGGCAGGCAGATGAGTAGATGACGTGGCAGGCAACGAGAAAACAGGCTAGAAGGCACGCAGCAAGAAAGAACGCAAGCACATGAGCGAGAAGAGAAGCAGACAGGCAGGCCAAAAAGTAGGCAGGCTGGTGGTCAACTAGGTAGGAGGCAAGCTAGGTAGCAGGCAGCCAAGAAGACAGGCGAACAACCATGCAAGAATCTATGTACGCAAAAATGTCAAGCAGGCGGGGGAAGAAGGTGGGGAAAGGGGGGGGGGGGGGGAGCGGCGGGCGCGGTTAATTTTTGGAGGGGAGGGGAAAAGACAGGAGGAAATGGAGGTGTGGGAAGGGGACAATGTGCACGCCTGCCATTCCACTGCGCTTGGTCTCCCAATGTTTTCGCCCCTACTCGCTTCCGCTCCGTTTCCCACCTTCTCCAGCAAGCAAATCAGAGTCGTCTCCCTTGAGCCGTTCCTCTCGAGCTCGACCAGGCTTGAGCGACCTCCAGCGTTCGCCTGATGAATTACGCGCGCTGCCGTGCTCCCCCGCATGCGGCCCGGAGGGCAGGAAGGCGTGCCCCCGTCAGTTCCGCTGCTGCTGGAGCCTCAGATCCCATGTCTTCCCACGTGAAAGGAACGTCCAGGTTCTGGAGGTGTTTTGAAGCGTTCACGAGGGTCTGGAGTTTCCCTGCAGTGGGCCACGGGTTGTTGGGGAGAGGGCTTGCCGGGTAAAGATCGTGTGAACTGTGAAGGGATGAATCCAGTCATAGGATGAAAGATGATGACAGCTTTTCAATAACGTAATCTCAAGAGGAGATGATGTCTCTGGGTCGAGGTTGGCGTGGTTTTATGGCATGAGATGGGGTTGAAAGACAACATGGTAATGCTTGCGAAATATACAAGGCTTTGAAGTGTTCCTTTTCCTTGGGTGGTGGTTCTACAGGTTTGTAGCATAGGGGGGCAATTTAATTTAAGAATGTAGCTACTGTACACTATGGAGTTCTTCTTCAAAAATGGGATGATTAAGAGAGAGTGCTTGACTTGTGATCTTGAGGTTGACCTATGGAGACACACGAGATGAGCAATGGCAAAAAGACATGTTTACACCCTTGTTCTTACTAGTCCTTTGAAATCCGTCTGCATGTGAGCAATAGCAAAAGGCGTACGCGTTTCGTATAGTTGTCATGGCAACAACAATATCGACAACCATCTTTATTCAATGAATATTTCTATTCTACGTTTTGCCTTGGGATTTTCATCCCTGATTGCTGCAGATCAACGGCCGGTATGTGTCCCGCAGCGTTCAGCCCCACCCTTCCCCTTGAGGGGTGGGGGTACGAATAGACTCGCAGCGCCTCTGTACGAGATTCGTGTAAGGTGAATGACTGGTAAAATCGAGACTTGTTTGTTCTTACTTTAAGCGCTTCTGTTGATTGTGTTGTCAATGGCCTTAATAAGCCTAGAAAGGGTGATGGGCCGTAAAACGTATTCCAGTCAGTCAGTCAGTCACTCAGTCACTCAGTCACTCAGTCACTCAGTCAGTCAGTCAGTCAGTCACACCAAGGGGCAGCTTTACGGGCTCCCGTGTGACAAAAGGGTTTCGACGCTGGGTGCATGTACAATCCGTGAAAACGAAGGAAAGCAGTTGAGGTTCAAAAACCTACTTTATTACACTCACTTCTCGTTCGGTGCATATGTTTCCGCTTCTGCTGTTTGCTTCACAACTAAACTGCAGTAATGTGCAGTCTGTACATGTTCTGCCACTGTCACAGCATGGCTCACCTTGGAGTGATAGTTCCTCTGATTACTCTGCTTTCCTACTATGTTGATTTTGCACCGAGTATGCTGTATAATTGTTTCGATATTTGCTACCTTCATTTATTGAGCAGGATGGTCTCATATAATTGTTTGTTTCTTTGCTCCATCGGAAAAATGGCCTTCAGACTATATCCCACCGTTCTAACTGTGCTCTGACTATTCCTAATAATATTATGCTGTACATATTGTGCCTGCGCTATGAGTATGACTGACCTAACAGGAAGATCTCTAACACGTTTCTCCGATTATCTCCGCGACTTGGTGAATACGAAGATTCTCCTGTGTGGAAAACATTGCATTTCTGTCTGATGGGAGCTGTCCCCTTTGTTGTCTGTGAAGATAAGTCTCGCTCAGTTTCTACTGGCCTTATTGCTTTGTGGGTTGGGAGTGAATCCTCATGCGATTCGTGAGAGGCGAATGACTAGAAAAATAGTGACTTGATTTGATCTTCCTTCAACAAGCTCTTGTGATTTTCGTGATCAGTAGTCTATTAAATATATAGTCTTCACAGGCTAATAGACCTTACAATTTCATTCATTTATTCATTATTATTCATTCGTTTGTTCGTTTATGTTCGTTCGCTCTTTCATTCATATATATATTCGTTCGTTCATTCATTTTACTGGGCTTCATATGTTGTGTGAATGGTGTCCTCAGTCTGTGGTGATCTGCTAATCTAGAACTTACGATACACTGATCACCCTTTCTCGCGGAAAGCATGGTATGCATTTAGAGCGATTGTAGCCTTTTTCTTCTGCTGTCGTTTTCTTTTTGTGAGACTGATGACCCGTGTCAGAGATGAAACAATGATGTCCATTCTCGGCGGAGAGAGTGGACTCTCTTCTCTATGGAAAGAGTGGAGTCCTTTCTCTGTGAAGAGAGTGGTGTCCTTTCTTTGTAGAGAGAGTGGTGTCCTTTCTTTGTGGAGAGAGTGGAGTCCTTTCTACGTGGATAGAGTGAAGTCCTTTCTCTGTGGAGAGACGGAAGTCATTTCTCTGTGGAGAGACGGAAGTCCTTTCTCTGGGGAGAGAGTGAAGTCATTTCTCTGGGGAGAGAGTGGTGTCCTTTCTACATGGATAGATTATAGTCCTTTCTCTGTGGAAAGAATGTAAACCGTTCTCTGTAGAGAGAGTGGAGTCCTTTCTCTGTGGAAAGAATGTAAACCTTTCTCTGTGGAGAGAGTGGGGTCCTTTCTCTGTGGAGAGAGTGGAGTCCTTTCTCTGTGGAGAGAGAGAGATGTCCTTTCTCTGTGGAGAGAGAGTTGTCCTTTCTCTGTGAAGAGAGTGGTGTCCTTTCTACGTGGATAGAATGGAGTCCTTTCTCTGTGGAGAGAGTGGTGTCCTTTCTCTGTGGAGAGAGTGGTGTCCTTTCTCTGTAGAGAGAGTGGTGTCCTTTCTACGTAAATAGAGTGGAGTCCTTTCTCTGTGGAGAGAGTGGTGTTCTTTCTTTGTGGAGAGAGTGGTGTCCTTTTTTGTGGAGAGAGTGGAGTCCTTTCTCTGTGGATAGTGAAGTCCTTTCTCTGTGGAGAGAGGGTTGTCCTTTCTTCGTAAATAGAGTGGAGTCCTTTCTCTGTGGAAAGAATGTAAACCTTTCTCTATGGAGAGAGTGGAGTCCTTTCTCTGTGGAAAGAATGTAAACATTTCTCTGTGGAGAGAGAGGTGTCCTTTCTCTGTAGAGAGAGTGGTGTCCTTTCTACGTAAATAGAGTAGAGTCCTTTCTCTGTGGAAAGAATGTAAACCTTTCTCTATGAAGAGAAGGGAGTACTTTCTTTGTGGAAAGAATGTAAACCTTTCTCTGTGAAGAGAGTGGGGTCCTTACTCTGTGGAGAGAGTGGTGTCCTTTCTACGTAAATAGAGTGGAGTCCTTTCTATGTGGAGAGAGTGGAGTCCTTTCTCTGTGAAGAGAGTTGTGTCCTTTATACGTAAATAGAGTGGAGTCCTTTCTCTGTGGAGAGAGTGGTGTCCTTTCTTTGTGGAGAGAGTGGTATCCTTTCTTTGTGGAGAGAGTGGAGTCCTTTCTCTGTGGAGAAAGTGATGTCCTTTCTACGTAAATAGAGTGGAGTCCTTTCTCTGTGGAAAGAATGTAATGGAGAGAATGGAGTCCTTTCTCTATGGAAAGAATGTAAACCTTTCTCTGTGGAGAGAGTGGTGTCCTTTCTCCGTGGAGAGAGTGGTGTCCTTTCTACGTAAATAGAGTGGAGTCCTTTCTCTGTGGAGAGAGTGGTGTCCTTCCTTTGTGGAGAGAGTGGTGTCCTTTCTTTGTGGAGAGAGTGGAGTTCTTTCTTTGTGGATAGAGTGGAGTCCTTTCTCTGTGGATAGTGAAGTCCTTTCTCTGTGGAGAGAGTGGTGTCCTTTCTACGTAGAGTGGAGTCCTTTCTCTGTGGAAAGAATGTAAACCTTTCTCTATGAAGAGAGTGGAGTCCTTTCTCTGTGGAGAGAGTGGAGTCCTTTCTCTGTGGAAAGAATGTAAACTTTTCTCTGTGGAGAGAGGGGTGTTCTTTCTACGTAAATATAGTGGAGTCCTTTCTCTGGGGAAAGAGTGGAGTCCTTACTCTGTGGAGAGAGTGGAGTCCTTTCTCTGTGGAGAGAGTGGTGTCCTTTCTACGTAAATAGAGTGGAGTTCTTTCTTTGTGGAAAGAGTGGAGTCCTTTCTCTGTGAAAAGATTGTAAACCTTTTTCTGTGGAGAGAGTGAAGTCCTTTCTCTGTGGAGAGAGTGGAGTCCTTTCTCTGTGGAAAGAGTAGAGTCCTTTCTCTGGGGAAAGAGTGGAGTTCTTTCTTTGTGGAGAGAGTGGTGTCCTTTCTCTACGGAGAGAGTGAAGTCCTTTCTCTGTGGAGAGAGTGAAGTCCTTTCTCTGGGAAGAGAGTGAAGTCCTTGCTCTACGGAGAGAGTGAAGTCCTTTCTCTGTGGAGAGAGTGAAATCCTTTCTCTGTGGAGAGAGTGAAGTAATTTATTTGTGGAGAGAGTGGAGTCCTTTCTCTATGGAGAGAGTGAAGTCCTTTCTTTGTGGAAAGAGTGGAGTCCTTTCTCTGTGGAGAGAGTGGAGTTCTGTCTTTGTGGAAAGAGTGGAGTCCTTTCTCTCGGGAGAGAGTGGTGTCCTTTCTCTGTGGAGAGAGTGAAGTCATTTCTTTGTGGAGAGAGTAAAGTCCTTTCTCTGTGGAGAGAGTAAAGTCGCTTATTTGTGGAAAGAGTGGAGTCCTTTCTCTGGGGAGAGAGTGAAGTCCTTTCACTCTGGAGAGAGTGGAGTTCTTTCTCTGTGGAGAGAGTGAAGTCCTTTCTTTCTGGAGAGAGTGAAGTCCTTTCTTTGTGGAGAGAGTGAAGTCCTTTCTTTGTGGAGAGAGTGAAGTCCTTTCTTTGTGGAAAGAGTGGAGTCCTTTCTCGGCGGAGATAGTGGAGTCCTTTATTTGTGGAGAGAGTGGAGTCCTTTCTCTGTGGAGAGAGTGGTGTCCTTTCTTTGTGTAAAGAGTGAAGTAATTTCTTTGTGGAAAGAGTGGAGTCCTTTCTCTGGGGAAAGAGTGGAGTCCTTTCTCTGTGGAGAGAGTGGAGTCCTTTCTCTGGGGAAAGAGTGGTATCCTTTCTCTGTGGAGAGAGTGGAGTCTTTTCTCTACGGAGAGAGTGAAGTCCTTTCTCTGTGGAGAGAGTGGCGATCTTTCTCTCTTGAGAGAGTAGAGACCTGTGTCTTTGGAAAAAGGGGAGTCCATTTAATGTGGAAAGAGTGGAGACCACCTGTAATAGGAGTGGTGTGCACGTGTTCAGTCAGCGTTGCTACTTCTACCATTTCGCTGTCTAGCAATTCATGCCAGTTCTAGGAAGGAGAAAGGTGTGTTTTGTCTGGAAAAGGACTCAAGTGTTCTTTCTATGTGTCAACTTCCTCGCTGATATTTGATAACACTCTTTTTCTGCTGCTGGTGGTGGTTCTGCTGCTTCTTCTGGAACTGCTGATGATACTACCGTTACTCTCTTTCTTGTTCTCCTGCTCCTTCTTCTTCTGTTCGTGCTCCTCATGCTTCTGCTCTTCCTGCAGAATGTCCTCCTACTACTGTTGCTGCTGCTTTTCTTCTTCCTCTTCCTCTTATTCTACCTCCTGCTGCTCCTTCTGCTCTTCCTCCTTCTTTCTTCTTCTTCTTCTTCTTCTTCTTCTTCTTCTTCTTCTTCTTCTTCTTCTTCTTCTTCTTCTTCTTCTTCTTCTTCTTCTTCTTCTTCTTCTTCTTCTTCTTCTTCTTCTTCTTCTTCTTCTTCTTCTTCTTCTTCTTCTTCTTCTCTTCTTCTTCTTCTTCTTCTTTCTTCTTCTTCTTCTTCTTCTTCTTCTTCTTCTTCTTCTTCTTCTTCTTCTTCTTCTTCTTCTTCTTCTTCTTCTTCTTCTTCTTCTTCTTCTTCTTCGTCTTCTCCTCCTCCTCCTCCTCCTCCTCCTCCTCCTCCTCCTCCTCCTCCTCCTCCTCCTCCTCCTCCTCCTCCTTCTTCTTCTTCTTCTTCTTCTTCTTCTTCTTCTTCTTCTTCTTCTTCTTCTTCTTCTTTGTCCTCTTTCTTTATCATCGACGTCGTCGTCGCCGTCCATGCGTGGAGAGTTGCTCGTTCTCTATGCAAGGGCCCTGCTGTCATCTCCCTGTGGCGTCTTTGTGACAGCTAGCAACGACCCTCTTTCAGCTGTCGCTCCAGGGTGATGGAGACCGCTGTCTCCTCGCCGCGCACTCAGGCACGAGAGCGAGGCTGACAGTAATGAACCCTAGGAAGGCCAGCTGTCCAGGGGAGCTTACTCCGTCTTCTCCGCTGTCTGCTCAGTTCTCGTCAGCCGCCAGAGGGAGCTGAGGCAGAAACGTCGTCACTAGGTGGAAGAGTGAAGAAACCCGGATGCTGCATGTTGCCGACCCTGTTATTAAGTCGAGCGGAAATTTTCTTTCTTTCTTTCTTTCTTTCTTTCTTTCTTTCTTTTCTTTCTTGGTATTTTTTAGTCCAGCTTGATTATTATTATTTGTAAAATGGTTCTTTGTTTTTATTTGTCAGAAAGTTGAATTAGATATTTGATTTGATTTTAAATTTTAGGTTGACTCATATTAGTTTTCTTATATAGATTAAATTTTGCTCTTTATTCGCTTTTTCGCCCCCTTTTTTTTTTTTTGTTTTTTTTTCGCGCTCACCCGATCCCCACCTGTTATTTTATATCTTATTTTTTTTTTGGCGTTCGGTTTTTTGTGTTCTATATTCATTATTTCTTATTTTTTTAATCTTATAAAATTACCTTTTTATTTAAGCGAATTTTTTTTTTTTTCGCCCTCCCCCCGCCCGCTCCATCCTTTTTCCCCCTCCTCGTCCCCCCCCCCCCAAGCCGCGCCGCCCCCACGCCCGCCAACCGCCCACCCCGCCCCACACCGATCCCCTCATGCACCCCCCCGCCCCCCCCCCCACTGATTTGTTTGGAAAGTTTTTAGGATATTTTGATAACCAAGGTATTTTATGTTTTTTTTTTTAATTTTTCATCTAAAAGTCGGGATTGAAATAGTTAAGATTTCTTTATTGATGTAGACAGTATCACGTTGAATTATACTGAATAGATGATAAGAACTCCAGCCGCGAGTTATATGATTTGGGTACTGGGTAATTAGATGATTTTTTGAATGTGTATAAATTACATCAGCGTTTTTTTTTTTTTTTCTCCGCTCTTTTTTCCAATCCCAACCCACCCCCAAACCTCCCCCTCTACACTTACCACTCCATTTTGTCTCCTTTGAATTATTTCTTCTTTACACAGACTATAAATATTTTAATATCTTAAATTGGTTTTTTGGAGACCCGTCTTCCGCTCTTGCCGCCCCCCCCTTTTCTTTTCCATAAAAAAGGTGGTTTTATTATCTGTTTTGATTGTTTCTTCTAAAATTTAATGAGATATTATTTATTGTTTGTTTTAGTTATTTGTCCGGCTTTAGTTCTATTCTTATAGGTTTTAATTTTTTCTACCAATTATCGTCGCTCGATTTTATTTTAAGAAATCAGCTTTGGTAGTGTGTTATTGTTCTTCATTTGGAGGCATCGGTTTATAATTAGTGACCCCCCCCGCCATTTATTTGTT
>JAWQFJ010030385.1:27500-32500 GCA_034096865.1 Theodoxus fluviatilis | reverse complement strand
GGGCAATAAAGAATTGTGTACATTTTT
This sequence comes from Theodoxus fluviatilis, assembly GCA_034096865.1. Lineage (NCBI taxonomy): Eukaryota > Metazoa > Mollusca > Gastropoda > Cycloneritida > Neritidae > Theodoxus > Theodoxus fluviatilis. The sequence goes on along the minus strand of JAWQFJ010030385.1, from coordinate 32,473 downwards.
TGTTGTACGAAAAATATGAGTTTGGGTTTATGCCAGTCGTGGCTGCAGAAAGAAATGGAAGGTGGAGGTACAGAGCCTCTCACAACAGAAGCGTTCCTGGCGTCGACGAATAAAGAGTTTCTCCCTGCTGAGCCCCAAAGAATTTTTTCATAGATGACACATAATGACACAGCTTAACGATGTAAACCTCGGGTAAACTTTTGGTCTCACTGCTGTTAGCGTGAATGACTTTATGAAGGTGAGGAGCCAAGAGGACATTGAGACCAGACTAATGTCTGATCAGCATTCTGATAGTGGCAGTGCGCTCCAGTGTTGCCAGGCTGCAACGTTCAGCTGAAGACCCTCGGTCTTTGGTCGCTGATGTAATTGCATTTCTCAACACTTGGTAATCGCAGCAGATGAAGGCAGAGATCTCAGGACATGGATAGTTTTTTTTTCTCAATGTAAAGAGACCTGAGTTTTGTTGAACGTCTCCAATGAGATGTAATATTTCCCCCCTTATCTATCAGGATGTGCATTCCGTAGGTTTGAGAACGAATTCAATAAATGAAATCTAGAATCTCCGCATTATAGTAACTTAAATGGAATTAAAGGATACATTCATATTCCCACCGGAATGCCATTTAATAAACTTTTATGAACATTGGTGCTGTTCCGGCACATAGGAGCTATTCACTGTGTTCTTAGTACTGCATTGTCAGCATTCCAAACCAATAAATGCATGGAGTCAAGGTTTTATGCTTGGAACAGAGCGTTGACAGAAGGTTTAGCGCCACGCATTCCTCCAGGCTTCTATGTCAGTTATTTCCCTCACTCTACAATGATGATCTTCCACTGTTGGCCATTGTCTGTATGGTTTATGGACTCTCTGTTGCCACTTCAGCGATAAGCAGAGTAGGGTAGATACGAGGTAATGACGGCGACTTACCACCGTCTATCTACTGATTCAATATTAGCTGTTTATTACTGAGGAATTTGCTTTAAATCAACACATGTCTTTATTTGTCTTCCTGACGCATGTCAGCAGAATGCAAAGCCAATAGTGAACATTGCTGGCCTATCGCTTGTTCAATTTACAATCAACACGACTCCCACCATTCATTAGACTAGAGGAAACTCCTCAACTTGGTATCTCCTTTTCAAGAAATTGACATTACATCACGACAATGAAAACACAAACAAGTTGTTTGTTGTTTTTGGTGGTGGTGGTGGGGGGTTTATTAGGGGGAGGGGGGTAGAACCTTGGGATTTGTACACAGTGGGTGGTGCGTGTGTGTGTGTGTGTGTGTGTGAATGAGTGTGTGTGTGTGTGTGTGTGCGCGCAGAGTATGTGTGCCTGTGTGTGAGTATGTGTGTATGTGTGTGTGTGTGTTTGTGTGTGTAGTTTATAATTGGTTTGCGCGCGCGTGTGTGCGTGCGTGTGTGTGTGTGTGTGTGTGTGTGTGTGTTTCCTTTCATGATTGCGCATATCAAGTGAGGCATTCTAGACGTGATGATGACAGCAACTTGAAAGCCATCCTGTTTTCCAAGAAGGAGCATTAGGAAGAACAACGTCTCTTGCAAATCGCTATTTTTCGAGAATGAAATGTTATCTGTCATATTCGTACGATTTGCAAGGGAACGCTAATGCACGGCAACACTTCTTCCTTGATCACTTTTGATTTCTTCAACTTGCACCAGGGACATTTTAAAAGAACTGGAATTTTGGCTAGTTTTCATCTCAACAAATGTTGACGTAAACATAAAGCAAATTATTATAGCTAACGCAATGATTCCAACTGAGCTTTTTGTTTTGGCACAAACGTACCCTATTTTTGTATTTCTGTCGTAGCGAAAGGAAATGCAGTGCCCTGTTGATATGGCGAGTTGGTGGTGTTTCTGCTGTTTGTCGACCTAACACCCCAGGAACGAACCAAGGACCTCCTAGTCCAAACCTCAGACGCCGTCACCCACTTGGCAAAGGGACGAGCATACTTGTCATTGCACACGACACGCAACCACGACTTCAGCGCCACCTACGGGAAGGAAAAGTGCAGAGCCCAGGCGATGAGAAGGGAAGCTACTCTCAAATGAGGTCATGTAGGTTTAGGACGCTCATACGCTCTGCAAGTGCGCATGTGCGCGCGTGCACGTGTGTGTGTGTGTGTGTGTGTGTGTGAGAGAGAGAGAGAGAGAGAGAGAGAGAGAGAGTGATAAAAGAGAGAGTATACGTATGTGTATATGCGTGCACGCGTATGTACGTGCGTGCGTGTGCGCGTGCGCGAGAAAGAGTGTGTACAGGATATTGGGGGGGGGGGGGGGGGGGCCTTAAGCGAGGGGCTCGAGGGGTCGGGGTTGGAGGAAGGGAATTTGATAAGAGAGATAGGAAGTCGGGGGAGCAGTCACGGAATATGCACAAGTACTTAAAAAGTATCTCTACCAAAAGACTGTTTCTGAATTTTCAAAGGCTTCTAATTGGAACTCCCAGCCATTACCCTGCATTGGACAAGAACACCGCGCTTTGTCTCATGAGAAGAGGAAAATAGGCGTTAACGAACTTTTCCTAACTATCCATGTTAGTGTACATTTTATTTAACTAGCAATCGGCATACATTCCATGCACACATCAATTTTCAAGACAGTACCCTAGTTCTTTCTTTACTGCAACGTGCATTTTGAATCTTTAAGATTCTTTTCAATACTCAACTATGAATTCCTCACGGTATTAGTGTCAAGTAGGTGCCATTCAAATTGAGACCAAATGTATGGACACTTCGTGCATCTGTCGCAGATAAATTGCAAATCCAGGAAATTCCTATCACATTTTTGTAATACAAGCAATGATTTTGCCGAAATGCAGTGATTTAAAATGCATAGGGTTTACAAATACGCTGAAAAAATCTTTCCATTTAGTTATTGGACAACCAGCGGAATTTCTGTTTACTACTGGAAAATTGAAGACGTATAGAACATGTTATCTCGGGCTTTGCACTTGATGGCATTTAAGTCAACAAAGGCGTGCGTTTTCCGTCTTCTCATGTCCGCTAGCCACTTACAAAGCTGTAGAGATATGGCCGCCTTCCCGTAGGAATTGCATGAAGTTGACCCCCAATTTTGAAACCTGTCAGCTCCATATCGACAGAGTGGAATTTGTTTTTTCCCCTTTGCCAACAAAAGTGTATTCAACAGAGGGCAGGGTTACTCGTCATAATAGTCTGACAGCATATCCGTCTCTGTACTTCACGCAGGGAAAGCAAATCCAGCCTTTTGTTTCGATCTTGTCCCTGCAATGCACGACAAATGGATAGACATGAGTGGTGGCGACGAGCGGATTGACGAAATGAATAATGAGGTGTCTATTAATCTGTAGGAACAAGTATTTTGTTGAGCTTCCGTCTTTGTCTCGGAGTCTATATTAGCATGCTTCTCTATCGACCAACTGTCGTAGACTGAATCAAGCAATAGCGGATCAGAATCTGCAATAGCTTAGTGTGTGTCAGTCAGACAGTCAGTTGGTCGGTCGGTCGCCCAGCCGATCGTCAATCTGTTGATCGGTTAGTTGATTGGCCAGGTGGTCGATGAGCTTGTAGGTTCAATTCTGTCCATCTGTCTTCAAATCTGACTAACTGGCCTTCGGTCAGTCGGTCAGTCAAAGCGTCAGACTGTCGGTTAGCCAGTCAGTGATAAAATTAGTGGGTGACAAACAGTCATTTAATCAGACAGTGACAAACGTCAGCAAGCAATTTACTCCCTGATTAGCGCTGTCAACCAGCTAAGAACTGACTGTGATTATCTTGTCATTTTTTCGAGTAATCATCAACGGGAGAGACAGGGCGCCGCATTTTAGCTTTTGAGATGAAGTGCCTCAGGAGGATCTTGAACATCTCCCACAAAGACCTCAAAACCAATGATTTTGTCTGGCTGCAGCTAACATCAGTGGCTGGCGAGCAAAAACCTCTGCTAACAACTGTCAGGCGGAGGAAGCTGACATGGTATGGCCACACCACACGGCATGACAACCTTGCAAAAACAGTTCTCCAGGGCACCGTTGAGAGAGGGAGAAGGCATGGACGGCAAAGGAAATCTTGGATGGACAACGTCAAACAGGGGACTGACTTGGACGTCTCCACCCTTCCCCATGCAACCCACGACAGAACAAAGGGCAGACCATTTGCGGCATCCAGCCTGGCACCCTAAGGGTCGTTCCGACCAGGGTTGAGTGAGTGAGTTATCAACAATAGTTTTCAATTACTTAAATATGTCTGGATTGCATAGAATCTCTTTGTGGATGAATGATCCTTCAGTCAGAATAGACTTAAGTATCTTCGTCTTATGGAATGAAACATCATCAAAATTATGGAATCTGGAGGCGACATTCCAGCAAAATAGACTATAAACTGTATGTGAGGTTCAGCTCCATAAATTCAGGCTACGAGTAGAGCTGTAAACAGATACTCAAAACTTCAAGCTATGCGATCACATCTCCGGAACCTTTTCCACATTCTTGCTCACACGTACTCGCTCACAGCGATGAGAAGATCCTCGAAACGACTTGTGCAGGGAAGCTCAACCGGTAAACGAAATAGCTTTCCCTGCGTGAAGGACTGTATGGGCATCACGTGGAGCCAAATCCCTTGCTCCCATCTAGCGGATCTAGTCGGGGCAGCGGGCTGTCACCTCGGAGTAATTTCTCCGGGGCCGTGGTCCTCAAAGGCGGGCCCTGGAAGATCTCTCTGACTGCTCCGCCACGGGCGCCCTGAGGACAATGGGCAATTTCATTGGTCGAATCACGTAAGAACTGCGCTGCTGGATGGCCTTTTGCTCACGGGCAGCCATCGCGCGCCTACGGCGGACACGGCTTGAGAAGTCGTCGAGCTGGAACGGACTGGTTGGCTGGCGCTTGCTGCTTGTACCCCGATGCACCTCGTCCCCGACAAAGCCGCTGCAAATGCTCAATTACTGCCAGGCTGTGTGCGCCCGGACCGCGCCGTCCC
>JAWQFJ010030385.1:20000-22500 GCA_034096865.1 Theodoxus fluviatilis | reverse complement strand
CGTGCGTGCGTGCGTGTGTGTGTGTGTGTGTGAGTGTGTGTGTGTGTGTGTGTGTGTGTGTGTGTGTGTGTGTGTGTGTGTGTGTGTGTGTGTGTGTGTGTGTGTGTGTGTGAACATAACTAAAACACGAGATTGAAATACTACATAGTTGGGGAAAATAAATTTTTAATTTGCCACACACCTCCCCCTCCCCCTCCCCTCCCCCTCCCCCCCCCTCCTCCTCCTCCTCCTCCTCCTCCTCCCCCCCCTCTTCTTCTTCTTCTTCTTCTTCTTCTTCTTCTTCTTCTTCTGTAATTTTGATTTCCTGTTGTTCTTTTTTTAATTATAGATGTATATCTTCTGTCTGTTGCATTACATGTTTGTTTTTTCTTGCGAATAGGATAAATTATCATTTCTTTGCGACTTTTATGAGTTTGCGATTTGGCTTTGTTTTTGCATTTTAAAAGTCAATTTGTGCAACTTTTTCATGACACGTTTACTGGTGTCTTCATTTGCATCCTCTCACGACAAATAAAGATACATTTTTCTCTTTTTAATTCATTCTTGACAGATAATGTAAAACGAATCGGTTTCCCCAGAATCATAGCTAATCAGTTTGCTCATTGTTTGTTTTTTGGGGTTGGGGTTCTTGCAAACTGTGGTTGGGTTCAATGTTAGCTAATCTCATGTACGTTGCCTTCTTCAACGGGAAAATAAGGGAGTAGCTTTTGTATTCTCCATCCACGAGTCAAAACTGATAATTGGTAGTTAGATACGGCTGTCTCTTCGCCATGAAATAGCTGCTCTCGAAGTTTGACTCGTGTCGCCTTTCTGTGAGGGTTAGCGCGGGTCAAGGAGCAATTGAAACGCTATCAAGTCGTCGGGACAAAAGCCACAGTACCCGATAATGAACTCTTTACCGACACCCCTTCTTCGCAGGCGTGGATTTCACCTCTCTGTTTCAACCGGGCGATCTCATCTACATAATCGGGGTGTTCCGAAAAGTAATCACTCTCTCCCGGCCATCTTCAATTTGTTAGGGAGCCGTGGAGTCGCGAGCGGCAACGTTTACTCAATCTCAACCCTAGCAAATGCTCGATCCTGTGTTTTCAAATCCGAAAGCGTCGGGGAACGGCACACTTAGCCTGAAAAAAACAGACCCACTCGACGGGGTACGGCTTGTAGTCTGGTAGCGTGAGACTCGTCAGCCGTGAAGCGCTCGAGTCGCTTGAGAAGGGGTCAAGAAGGAGGGGACCAGACAACAGTCTGGCGGGGGTTATCGCGTAGCCCAACCAGCAGCCAGACAGGCAGACGTCGGCCCAGGGAGGCTTGAGTCCAACGGCGACGTCTGCTGTCTCCAGTTACGACTAGGTGGCGCTAGGCCTGGTCGTGTGCTCGAGAGCCGCAGCTTGATCAGTGCTACCACCGCTGCTGCTGCTACAGGCCTTGCGAGTTGCTCTCTTGCTCGCCTTGTGCTTTCCCCGTTCTCGTCCCTCCTCTCCGGGCAGAGAGACGCGTGCAGTCACAGAGGCAAGAGTGGGTACTACCCTCCCTACCACGTGAGAAGTCAGTGCTGTCTGCAGGGGAAGAACTCGATTTCTTTCCTGCTGTTTTCTGCTGGAGAAACTGAAGGACGGAATCAAACTCACCAAGGTAATTCTTCCTTTTTTCCCTCTTCTTGTCGAACTGTCTGGCTGGGTTATGTGCGAAACCTCTCGGCAGCAATCTAATTGGCATCGGGGGGTATAATGGTGAAGCGCTTGAGCAGCTCTTTGCCAATTCTTTGTCGCAGCCCCGTCGCTATCGTGTAAGGGTTTTGTCGGAGGCCGCGCGTTTGTTTTGTTAGCTCGCGATGGTTTATGTGTTCGGGGCGGCGAACAGGCCGTGCTTTTATGAATCTGGAGCTGGGCTGTTTATGAATTTTCTTTTGAACCTGCGTGTGTTGATGTACGCTCCTTGTCGAGGGGAATAACTGAGATACTTCAGACGGCGCAGAGGTACCAGAAGTGATATGCCAATAAACAGGGAAACCATCGGCAACTAAACACCGCCCTTGCTCTGAAGAGTCTCATTATTTCTTTATGGAGATGGAAGGAGATGCCAGGAGATGGGAAGATAGTTGGGCACGACATCTACGGGGAGGCATGTGTAGTTGGATAGACGGATGATTAGTAGACGGTAGATAGGTGTAGAGATTAATTGCAATATACAGCATGGCATGTACATGTATATCTTACGACTGATAGATAGAGGCAGGTGGCCTAGGCACAAAATAAATGTGAATTAATTAATGGTAAAGAACAAACCACTTTTATTTTTTAAAACACGCAGATTGAGAGGATACACGGATCTGGCTGGCACATATACAGAGCAACACAATTTTGTAGATTGAGACGAACGATGGAGAACCATTAGCGAGTAAGCCACAACACCAACCGTCATAGCTGTCTTCACCTTAATATGTAACGAACATTTCTCTTTATTTCAGTGACGCTTTGTTCATCGATTGAATTTTTGTTTG
>JAWQFJ010030385.1:2500-15000 GCA_034096865.1 Theodoxus fluviatilis | reverse complement strand
CCTTGGTAATGGTGGCATAATTATGATTCATAACAAGCAGTTGCCACGCGGGGAAAGAAGGGGTTCATAAATCCGCTCTGACCGCCCCGATTTGTCATCGAAATAGATTGCGAGTCCGTGGAACCGCAGCCACCGCGACTAACGGCAGAGATTTATGGTCTTGCACTGATAGAGATCTGCCGCGACTGTCCAATAAAAGCTAATGATGACCATTCGTTAGGGAGTTTATTTTGCAATCTTGAAATGTTTATACCCATTCCAATGTAGTTAGGACTCGCTTTTATCTTTAACGTGCTCATTTTTCAATGGATCCTACTTTATCGGAAACCTTTCTTTGACACTCGACACGCGAAATAAATCTCTAGGCGGAGGAGGACCTGCACGCAACTTAGAGCGACACTCCTTATCAGCGAGATAACAGTGCTCTCCTCGTTGAGCTGGGGTGCTGGCTTCACCCCGGCTGCAAAAGGGTTAACTCTCGGCAAGGCCTAGTAATTATGTATTGAATTCACTTGCACGGCCATCATCTCTGTTGACCTTTTCCTGGGACCGGCGTTTGCTCTCCAGGTTAGTTATCTCCCCCGAGGTCAACGGTGGCGCTGTATATCTCACCAGGGGGCGCCCCAGTATGCACCGCCGTGAACCGCCACGCCTTCTGGCGAGAGAGCAGGAACTGAGTAAGAATGCATAGTTTGCAAGTGCTTGGGACTATAGGAAACGTTTGAGGACTCCACTAATAACTTTCCATCTGTGAACATTCTCTCAACAGTCCCATAAAGAGCCAGATAAAATTTTGTAAGAAAGTCACACAACGAAAGTTTTTAATGACTCGAGCTCTCAGTAGTATTGGATTTGTTATTTTTAAAATGGTGATGTGACAGGATTTGGTTGATGTCGAGGATGAAAAGATATTATTAGAGGTGTATGCCAATACATTGCTATTACTATATGACTTCTGGAACTCGCCAGTTGCATTCTAAACTTCCTACCTGTGACTCTTTCTTTAGAACAATGGAGATGTAGTGAAAGAAAAAGAGTGTTGTGCATTTTTTATGCACATATAGGCAGTCTCATTATTTGGGTTTATTTTGAATCATTCGTCGTGTTACAGAAAATGAAGTGAACTGACTAATGAGCCTTAACCATCGCGAATATGAGCTTCCGTTCCAGAGCTGAAATGGTACTCGGCATCTTCTCTCCGTCTTCGCAGTGTATTTTGTTAACGCGGAGAGTATAGTTTTCTTCGGACGTTTACGTAATGCATTTTTGTCTCGTTGTAGAACAAGTACCAGACAGCGATGTGACTACATGTACATTTGCAAAGATTTAGCAGTGCTGTTTGTCATTTGGGGTGGGGCGTTTTCTGTGTCATGTCTCATCTCCATGAGAAGAAAACAGGGCTTGATTCCCCATCACCTCCTAACGCCCACAAAGAATTGTTGGCGGGGGTCTTTGTTGGCGCCGTAATGGATAATAAACACTGCACGCACAGTTCAGCCATCTGCACAGGAAGGTCTGATGGCAAGAGTGATGCATGGACCACCCGTTTGTTTAGTGGCGAGTGGTGTCTACTTTCACACGGCTGTCATCGCGTGGCATTTTGTGCCGGAATGACAACAGAGCAAAGCAGTCACCCAGTCACCCATTCGTTACGCCACCCCGACGTCACGGACTGCTTTCAGCCAGCACTAGCTCAAGTGACACGCTGATGAGGGCCCGATGGCGCGAACTTCGCCTTCAGCCATTGGCTACAGCTCGCCGTGACAAAAAGTGGGACAGGACAACCAGACTGCCTGTGACAAAGAAACTGTCGCATGGAACATACGCAGTTTGCATTCATAATTTGACCGTTGAAATTAATGGCTGAATTCATAGTTGAAATGGCCGTAAATTGATTTTGAGCACATGAAAACATTAAATTCGTCAAGAGGTTTTTCTCATCCCCTCACCACTTTGTAGTATGGCTGTAAACTGTTTTTTACTCCGAAATAATGTCGGTAGAAAATTAATCCTTGGCTCTGGTTTTATAGTATATGCAGGGCCGTTTGAAAGTGAAACATGAGCTAGCCAGCCGTACTTCGTTGATAATTCTAACAGGATGTAGAAGGGCCAAACCAAAACAAACACACACATACACACACACACACATATATATATATATATATATATATATATATATATATATATATATATATATATATATATATATATATATATATATATATATATATATACATTCCTTGTAACTACTCAGGAGTTGTCAGAATGTCGTCGTCAATCATCAGTGTCGTCCTATGAATTGAACGTAAATGGCTTTAAATAATTTGTCAATGTCATGTCATTTGCCTTCGTGTATCGCAACGTCTCCCTCGTCCAGCACTGCGAGGTCTCAACACTAATGCATGAGCTACACGACTCACTGAAAAGTTTTGATGACAGCTGACAGGTGGAACACACCCTCCTCAATCAAACGCAAGTGTTTTGGGGAAGTACTAGGGCTCAGGTGGTTTTCATCTCTTGCGTGTTCATTGCCCTCTCTCCCCACTCTCACCTCTGTGCCTCCACGCCGCCCGGCGTGAACCCATGCCTAATTCCATCTGCCTTAAATAATGTTCACTGGATTACTCCACCCTATAAAGATGTTGGATTGCAATTATAGGTTTATCGGATAATTCTCGTGTGTTTTGGTCCATAATACGCTTTCTGGTACAATTTGACCACCAAGAAAAGCCCCTGTGTAAATGCAAGGTAACAGGGATTTGTAAACAAGACTAAGGATTTTCTAGCGTCTAGCACCATGACAACGAGGATGCATGTTATTCAAGCTAGCCTTTTATACACATACGTGTTTGGTTTGATCACGTGGAGAAGCACCTGAAGTAAAAGAAACAGTCGTTGATGAATATGCAATAGGCATGCAAACCGTTGGAATACAGGGAGGCTTTGTTCTTGTTTAGTGGAAGTTTAACTACTGTTCTGGTGTTGCGCACATCACATGACAGTGAGAGGCGATACAAAGCAAAGGACTCTGTCATAGATGTACCTGCTTTACTCTTGATCTTTCTGCTCTGATGCTGGGGCGCTTGTTGCCCACGCCCGATCCCACAGGCAGCAGGTGTGCCTGGGACGGGCAGGGTGCTGTCTTGAGACCGGTGTTTTCTCTGGGGCGAGTGGGCCGAAGCTGTCACCAGACAGGTATCGCATGGCCGCCAACGACAAATGCGTCTCACCTGCTGATGGACGTTGCTGGTGACGCAGATAATGGCGGACAATTAACACTATCTAGTTGCGCGGAGAAAGACTGGGGTCGGGTGGTGAGGCTGCGGGGAAACGAAGGTGGAGCCGCGACAGCCATTGTGTCCCGACTGCCCGCCCAAGTCTACTGACCATTCAGCCGAAGCGGCGTGCACGCCTGCAAAAACAAGGCAGGAAGAGAGAGAGGCCCCAGGGTCGGGTAAGATGCGGGATCGCCTTTCCATCGCTAAGCCTCCCACCCGTCAAAGTTGAAGTCCTTAGAGATGTGCGGGATTTAAATTCTAAGCCCAGAGGGTCATGGGTGAATAGGGCGGAAATGATGAAAGGGTTCATGTATCTCGGGACTAATCCGTGAATATCGGCCATCTGTGGCTCGGACAGTGTCCGGTAAGTGATGTTTATGCACTAACCATTGTATACAAGTTTGACACAAAGGATTCTACAATAATGTAGAACCTGACATGGCAGTTTTTAGTCCACTCAAGTCTAGGTGACAGGGTACAGACAGGCAAGCTCTACCATCCCCGATGCAATACACCAACTTATCATGGACTGATCTCACCTCATCTACTCTGGGATAAACTTCCTGACCCTCGAAGACCACGAAGAACCAAACGCTTTTGTAGGTTTCCACCAGGTCACGTTTCTCTGAATCGTCTTCATTTATTCACCACGAACGAACCTCTCCCAAACTACCCCGATTTCAATTCGGTTTACCTCTGATGTCCCTCTTCTACCCCGACACTCCCTTCCCTTGTATTTTTCAACCCACTCTTTCGAGTCCAGCTTCTTTCTTCCCTTCCTCTTTCGCCCATGTCCTACCCCAGCCCCATTCCAGTTCTACTACGGCCCTTCGAGGGCTTTTTTACGATCACCACCTTGCCGAGGCCGAGAGAACAGGACTCCAGGTGGCAGCCATATTGGAGGCCAGGCGGGGATTTACAGCAGCCTCCAGGACGGGCGCTCGCAGCGCCCCTCGCGGTAATGGGGCCAAGCTGCGAGCGCTCCCTGGCGGGCAGGGGAGGTAATTGCCTCTAAATCATGGAAAGACAACCCTTAAACAACCATTTGTCCGCCCGACCCCTGTCACCTCAGTTCGCGCCGGAGAGACGACGGCGTGGTCGCCATTGATATAGCCCGAAGGACATTCCCACTCTCCACTCTCCGCTACCGGGTTGTGTTTTGGTGTTTTCATCGGCATTGCAGAATGATGATCCCGGCCACTTATCGAGCAGTAAATGAAAAGCGTTCTCTCCTTTGCTTAGGGCACCATACTGTAGGTATGCTGCCCTGGTCACTTCACCGTGTCGACCAGATCGCTGTGAGGGCGATCTACCTGATACTGCCTTCCTGCCTTTGAGCAACAGCGCCTGTCGGTCTCGATGTAGATAATGTCCTTGATGCCTTTAAAGGACTTGCTAAGCAGCGGTCACTTGGGCGAAAGGCTCAGAGAAAGGGAGGGCGGAGGAAAGAGAGAGAGAGAGAGAGAGAGAGAGAGAGAGAGAGAGAGAGAGAGAGAGAGTAGCCATCCATTTACGAGAGAATCGATGTTTCAAAACGAGTTGTACTCTCATATTTATGATTGTTCAGGTGTGTGAGCCCGCGCGCATGCGTGCCTATGTGTGTGTTGCATGTGTGTATGAGTAAGCGCGTATGTATACACTTTTTATTCCTCATATATCGATATATTTTCAAAACACTGCAAGTTGCAAACCTTCCATTTGGCATATGTTTCTTCTTTCTGGTGAATCTCGTCCCAGACGGAATGAAAAGACAAAGATAGATAATGCCTCCATGTTTCTTTGAGACATTGGCGGGAGTCACCCACTGAGCTCTATAACATATTTAGCACGGTGGGATCTCCTCGCAGAGAGAGGGAGAGCAGACGATCGGTCTAGCACCTCAAGTGGTACTCTCTCACTCCATTCCTGGGCTCTGCAGAATTCCTGGCAGGCGCCTTGTCAGCAGAAGACAGCAGGACCGTCTGTGGCGTCGGGCAACTTGCCCCAGATCCTGCTGGAAGCGGGACAGGGACGGTCCAATGTTTGAGGACTGCCGGTACACGGGAACAAATGTTTGTCACGGAGGCGAGACAAACTCCCTAGGTTGCCGACGCCCGAAGTGGGGACTCTGCCCCCCTCCCCCCCCACCCCACCCCTCCCCCTCTCTTTTTTCCAGTCTGAAACCAATCGTCTCTTGGGTCAGAGAGCAAGGGGATCTAGAGCAGACCGCCACTTGTGCCATCGTCAACATGCAGTGGGATGTTGGACATCGTCAACATGCGGTGGGATGTTGGACATCCGTCGCCTTGACGTCGAGTTCTTTGGAGTTGGGAATGGTCGTCATTGGAGTCTTCTTTGACAGCTTCTGATTATTTTGCACTTCCAAGTTTGGACATATCAGAGCTGACTTTTGATAAATAAATGTCATTTTCTTTGGAAAGACTGTGTCTAAGTGAACCAGACTGTCACAAGCATTTGCAGCAGAAGATGCGAGATGAATTGTTGCTTGCTGTATAAAAGTTTGCGGTGTTTCAAAACTGCTTTCGTCAGCTTGGAACACATTGAAGACAAGTACAGTACATATTAAGCGCTGAAGTAATGGATGAAAATAACATTAACACTTCAAATAATAAAACTCGTTCATCGTCTCAATCTCATGGCATCTTATAATATGTTTTTAAACCACGACCACCAAAACCAAAGGTTTTCCCACGAATGCAACCAGGTACAGCTGGAAATTTGAGAGGTCATCCTCGACGCTCCATAAAGCCCCAAACCCAAGCAACTCGCCGCTCGTCTAAAAGCTCAGACACCAGACCATCCCCTAGAAATGCCTTCAAAGCCACGGCAGTGACTGCTTGGAGTTAATTACAGGGGAACCGGGCTTTGGATGCCCCATGGAAGTTGCCGCCACTAAGATCCGCGCCAATCCCTGCGTCACGTGACTTGGGCTGCTGATGCTCGTTGCTGAGCTTGCACCGTGGGGAAGAAGATGTATTTCTCGGGGGCGGAGTGGGGGGATGGGGGTGGTAGCAGACAAACAGACAGACAGACAGACAGGCAGGCTGGCAGGTAGGCAGCCAGGCAGGAAGGCAGGCAGACATACAGGCAGGTAGGCAGGCAGGCAGAGAGATGGGAAGCTAACGGACAGTCACAGACACACAGTCAGACTGGTGAAAAAACTGCAGGTCACACGTACACGCGCGCACACACACACATACACACACACACACACACACACACACACACACACACTTTACATGCACACACACATTGACAGGTGAACGAGGACTCAGTCACACACACAAAACTTGGGCGCGCGGACATACACACGCACGCACATAAGCACACACGCACGCACACACACACACACACACACACATACGGACAGAGATAAGACACAGAGAAAGAAGGAGACAGTCACTGAGCATCGAACAAGGAGGGAGGGTGGCTGGAAGGCCCCCCAAAAAGGGGGGAGGAAGGGGGGGGGGGGGTTGCGACTGGCAGGGTCGGGGGGGACAAAAATTAAAAGCTCGAGAGTAATCCCGAGCGAGGTGGCGGCCAACACAGCTCTATTTGTGGTGGCGCTGTTCCCCGGCCTGCCTGGGCCTCCGCTGTGCAGGGCCTGTTGACTTGGACGGGCAGCGAGCCTTTTTTTGCAGTTTTCATCGAAAGCAGCCCGTGAGAAGTTCCAAGTGTGACTGGCAACTCGTTTTGGGATCCGCTGTTGCTGTCGCACGGCTTAGGACCCAGTATGGGCGGCATTTGCTCGCCAGCCTTCAAAGCCCTAGCCTGTTTGCTGCGGGCTTGTCTGGGCCGTCGGCCCACCGTGGCCCTCGAATGCTCATGGTCCTCTCCGCCATGTTTACAAACAAGCTTGACAGTGAAAGCATAAAAGCGAACATCCCTTTTCTTTGTATTTCTCACGTCGCTATGTGTCAACATCCCCCTTCTCTTCAACTTAATTGATCGCACGGAAAACACAAGAAGAGGAGGGGGGGGGGGGGGGGGGGGGCGTTCGGGGGCAAGCGCACACCCAAACCGCTTTGGGAGACAAATATGACCCAGGGACACCGATCTCGTTTTTCATCTATCTCTCTCTCTCTCTCTCTCTCTCTCTCTCTCTCTCTCTCTCCATCTCACTTTTCTTACCCCCACCCCCTTCCCGCTTGTACTTCCCCCTCACGTATCAGACCATAAGGAGGCTCGTAAGGCTATCGACTGGCACGGGGTGGTTCGTAGGGAGATATTTCCAAAGGGGGCGCCAAACGTTGGATGTAATGTGTTTGGAGTGGCCGGGCCCTGTCGGGGGCCTGTTTGCCCAGGAACAACGCTCCAGGTGAATGGGAGAAAGGCTAGTCAGGCTGTCTCTGCCTGGACGTCTTTCTATACACCGACTACATACACGCACGCATACACAGACACTCACCCACTCACGCACACATACACACTCACTCACGCACACATACACATAAACACACGCACACACTTGCACATGCACACACACACGCATGTGCATATACACGCACACACGCATGTGCATAGATACGCACAGACACAAACACATGCATACACACACACAGGCACACATACACGCACACACAGAGGCATACACACACACACATACACACAGACAGACGCACATATAGAGACACATTCATGCATAACCGTCTGCGTGCGTGCTCACTCGTCCATCTGGCTACTAGCAGTCTGCCAAGATCTGCCTGAATGGGTTAGCACAAGAGAAAAGCTCTCTGCTGGCGTTGTGTCCAATGTATTTCTGACTTTTGCACTTCAAGAAAAGAAGCTTGAAAATAACCCATTTATAGCATCTGTCCAATGTCTTTTCTCTTTATCCAACGTTTGACAGTTTCAGACCGCACATTGAAAATTCCGCTTACTACAAGCATTGTGCTCAAAGAGAAAAAGGAGCTAGTTGAAGTTGGCCTACCTAAAACACCTTTCTTCTTGCACATCGTCTGACTGAATCAGTTGGAACGAAAGAAAGGCAGTCGACTGCTGTCGATGCAATATGTCTGTCTGGTATTTACAGACGATATAGCAAAGTATACGGTAGTTTGCGGACCTACCCACAACATCTTCCCAGTGGCTTTGTGTTTGACTGTTTCCTGCTTGGTTCAGTTCGCAAAAAAGCGAAGGAATTAGTTACAGGACTTAAATTAAGTGTCGGCTTCCTATCTGCCAGGCGAATTGCAGATGATGAAGAAAACGCAATCTGCAAGCACAGTCGCCATCCCTTGGTACCTGCGTGATGTCTTACCGCCAACTTGCAGGCACGTGATGAAGAAAACTGCCTACGAGCGCCATGGTATCCATACGACCTCTGTTCTCTGTTTGATAATGACTGATGGATTGAATCTCTGTCAGACACATAAGTTGCAAGTAGCTGCAAGTGCTGTGGCCTAACAATTCAGTACGTTCACCAGTGTCTTGTTGAAATTTGTACTGGAGAAAGGAAACTGGCTTGAAAAATGTTTGTGTTGACGTCTGTCTGCCCACCACATGAACTTTATATACTGTCAGCCGAGCTTGAACCCCTTGGGTTGTGAGGAATGTTATAGTGCCTTAGTCTGCCTCTGGCGTCCCTCTGCACACAACCCCTGTGAGTGGGAGGTGAGAATAGACCCACCGCGTCTTCCACATGATTTGTCAAAGGCAAATAACTAGGGGAAACGATACGACTTGCTCTTACTCTAGACAGCTTTAGTGATGTTGTAGTCAATGGCTCTACATAGCCTGCAAAGGATTTTTTTAGTGGTCGTGCAACTCAGTCTTCGTATTCATCGCCTTACGCACTGGATCATAAATTGTCCGCAGGACAAGGTACAAGTCGAGAGTTGTTCAAGACACTTAAACGAGTACCATAATAGCATCTCTGCAAGACGTGACCGTAATAGGTAGCCTTGGCACATGTAGAACGAATGGAATGAACTCCTAGGTCTGCGAGACAACTTTTGCAGGCCTTTTCAACTCGGAATAAAATCTGACGTCGAAACGAAGACACTTTCACAGATCGACGTCGCGTGAGTGGTAACTTTTCTAGGTTCAACTAATCTTTCTAAAGTGGGAGGCTGTTGGTGAAGCTGTACCCTATGATTACGTAGCATGCCTAATTTCTTACCTTCATAGGACTATAGCTTTATTCTTCAAGACTTGCTTCTTTCAAGGTGTTTTACTCACCACATATGGTTCTAATATCCAATCGAAATATATTCTTCAGAACGTTTAAAAAAAACCATTATACCGATTTTCTCTTGTTGTTTTCAATGTTGCCGACCCGAGGTTGGTGCCGCTGATTCAAATGTCACGTCATCCGCCCCTGCAATTCCGACAGCAACCCTCTGTACACCATTTGCAGCTAACAGCATTCTCGAAACATTTTGGTTACGCCCATGAAGCGTCCGCTAATGAGCAACCCAACTCCTGGAGTTTTTCGAGCTGGAGAGTCGATAGGGCCACGGTGTGAAAAACGATTCCCTGCACACTGCAGCCCTGCCTCAGCCCCAGTGTATGTCGCCCTCCTCCAGCTCTCCTGCTCCACCTCCATCAGGTCCCTGCACTTCTCTCTGTAGGCCGTTGGTGTTTGGTATAGCATTTCCCTACAGTTAGTTTCACTGGCAGAAATACCCACGTCTTCTCTTTCGCTTCTAAGATTGGTTGGTTAATCAGTAAGGGGGGTTTTCCCTGTGTAACTAGTTTTAAGACGTGTGTGTGTGTGTGTGTGTGTGTGTGTGCGTGTGTGTGTGTGTGTGTGTGTGTGTGTGTGTGTGTGTGTGTGTGTGTGTGTGTGTTCCTTTTCTCCCTCTCTGTCTTTCTACATGTATGTGTCCCTTTTTCTCTTTCTCCCTCTGTCTGTCTATCTGTTTCTCTGTCTCTCTCTCTCTCTCTCTCTCTCTCTCTGTATGTCTCTCTCTATGAGTCTCTGTCTGTATGTATCTCTCTCTCTCTCTCTCTCTCTCTCTCTCTCTCAAACCACACTCACACAGGCACCATGAAAACATGGAACACCCCTTACACATCTTTCACACAGTTACCTACCACACACCAGCTCTCATGCATACGAACCTTGGCATCATGTACTACCTTCTTTGTACCGACACTTTCAAAGGACAATCCAAAGCCTTTTCCCCACACATCAGGACATAAAACACTCTTCACCCAGCCATTCCATGCATGGAGAAAATTTCTTCACTACCTGAAGAAAGATTTACTGGGCAACAACTGGCGGGGTCGGCGCCTTTGATCCTGTGAAGATGACTGTAGCGGGAAGGCTGAGATGCCATGAAGCGAGGAGAGACGAGAACGATGACAGAGCGCGGATGTTCCAACCCACTTCCTCCCTTCGCTTCCGTGGCAACGTAAACAGGAAGCCGTAGAGGTGTGGGAATGGAGAGACAAATGCAAGTGGAGCAAAGCCGTGCATTCCCTTCGTAGCGAACAGTGGTGTTGTGGATGGTTTTTAATGGGAACCGTGATACTAGACTGAAGTGACTTTTGGTACCGATGTTGGGAGACTTAGGCAGGTGATAATCTGTAAAGTTCTTTAGAATAACGCTGACCTGAATGAAAGATAATTCTAATCTTGGCGTATGAAAAGGTGTCTGATCTATCTGACCTTTTCCTTGCTTTTTAAAATGTATTATTTTTTATAAGTCTGTCTAGCTTGCATACAACATTTCTGCACGTTTGTTTCGAATTGTAGTTTAGGCGACTAATGTGTGATTTCTTCTGCCGAGGGTCTGATAAAGTGAAATGTACCCCCACCCCCATCCCTATCTAACTTCATTTATACCTTAAGTTTGCTTACTGCACGATCATTCTCTATCTCAGTTGCGAAATTTACTTGGCGAAATGTGAACATTGGTAAATGCATTTTCCCCCCAGGGGGCTGAAACTGCCTTGTATTGCATTCGAATTCAACGTCTCGGGTTTTCTACGAAACAAGTCGATATTCAGCAAACCTGGCACCATCTGCAACGAATCTTGGCAGTTAAATTAAAGTCAAAACTTTTTGGTGGGGGAGTTATACATCTGTCAAAGATTAAATTACAGGAACAATATCATCAACTGGATAAAAGTCATAGGAATTGTTCTGATCGTCAGGATCATTTAAAGTGTGTGCATCTGTCCGTTTGTCTGTCCGTCCTTCCGTCCGTCCGCCCGTCCGTCCGTCTGCCTGTCAGCTGAAGGAGTTTCTGGTACTTTGCCTGGTTTGTGCATGGAAACAATATTTGAGGGCGAGTTATAAATGCAAGCTGAAATTCTTCAAAACTAGAATGTCTTAGCAGTGCTTACGGAGTAGAAAATTTAAATGGCTCGTAGTCTAAAGTATAAAGAAACAGTTTTGTGTATTTGTCTGTTTGTGAGAGCGATAGTCATTCTTCACGACGAAAGCTGAACTATCCTGTAAGAATATCACAATACCAAATGAACAAGTAGAAATGGCAACGCAGGAGCAAAACTGCTCTCCTAAATTGACCATTTCTTTCTGCACGTCACAACTGCGCCTCATTGCAGAAGCTTGACACTTCCTTTTATTATTTACTCTGAAGTTTTTCTGTGAGAAGAGCGAGTCTGCTATGGCCATCAGCCCGTGTGCCTGTCACATCTTCTGTTTACTTTTCGTGATTTACCAGTAACGGAGCTAATACTCCATCGGCCTTGACTCAACTCCGAGAAGATACAACCTCTCTCAAATGGGGTGATAGAGAAAATAATTCACTCATCCCTCTTTTCATGTTTCCGAAACGGTATTGCCATAAAACTAAATGACCATGAGATTTATCCTGGAAGCTTGCTTTCATCACTCTTCTTGCGTCCTGTGTGTAAAAAAAATTAATTAAACATCTATCGTTCTAGGGCTGTCGTGTAATTTTGATGTGCATTTTCAGGAGTTTATAGAGCTCCAAAAGGCAATAAAACTTTCGTCCTGGATTGCCTTAATTAAGGTTTTGAGATTTTTGTGTTGGGGAGTCGGTATTTTTGGTGTAATATTCCATTTTTTGGATGTACCGATAAACACATTCTCTCTCTCTCTCTTTCTCTCTCTCTCTCTCTCTCTCTCTCTCTCTCTCTCTCTCTCATTGCCCACACCAAGCACGCTTGTACGCAGCACGCACGCACGCACGCACACACACACACACACACACACACACACACACACACACACACACACGGATAAATGAGACCTCACATGGAAGAAAAACCTTGTTATTCTCCTCA
>JAWQFJ010030380.1:112500-117253 GCA_034096865.1 Theodoxus fluviatilis | reverse complement strand
GACGTCAATAGCGGAGTCTCGTAGACGAAAAGGCAAATGGAAGAAAGTGCCCATATAACAGGAAACGACTTCCACCGACTATAGAAGAACAACAAACATGTCACAAAAACAGACATGTAATATTTCTTCTGTCAATGATGCGTTTGAGTTGAGGAACAGAACCAGGGCGGGGCATTTGATGACTTAGCGGCGTCAAATTTGTTTGCGTCCACAGTGAGCTGGACCAGGTTAGACTGTTGCAACTCTCCTCGACCAAGCACCCCAGCATCTTCAAAGAAGATTACATCGTTTTGAAAATGCAGCGGCCAAGGTGCATTCGAAGAAAAAGAAACAGGAGCAGATCACTCCGGTCCTCAAATCTGTCCTCTGATTTTCGGCGCGTGAGAGCTCTACGCTCTGCTACACAGTCCCCTATAGTGGCCTCCCTCACCAGACAAGAGGTCCTTCGGACTTATGGCCTG
Organism: Theodoxus fluviatilis; assembly: GCA_034096865.1. NCBI lineage: Eukaryota > Metazoa > Mollusca > Gastropoda > Cycloneritida > Neritidae > Theodoxus > Theodoxus fluviatilis. The sequence goes on along the minus strand of JAWQFJ010030380.1, from coordinate 116,792 downwards.
TTTATCAGCTGGCCCTGCTTTATAGATTTGCCTTCCTGACTAGCAGTGGCTTCAGAAAGCACACGTCTTTGGAAGACATGTCAGAATGTTCAACTGTGCGCTGCGAACGATCTTTTTCGGAGATAGCGTGTTATAATAAGTGATGATGATGATGAGGAGGAGGAGGAGGAGGAGGAGGAGGAGGAGGAGGAGAAGGAGGAGGAGGAGGAGGAGGAGGAGGAGGAGGAGGAAGAGGAGGGGGAGGGGGAGAGGGAGGGGGAGGAGGAGGAGGAGGAGGAGGAGGAGGAGGAGGAGGAGGAGGAGGAGGATAAGGAGGAGGAGGAGGAGCAGGAGGAGGAGGAGGAGGATAAGGAGGAGGAGGAGAAGGAGGAGGAGGAGGAGGAGGAGGAGGATAAGGAGGAGGAGGAGGAGGAGGATAAGGAGGAGGAGGAGGAGGAGGAGGAGGAGGAGAAGGAGGAGGAGGAGAAGGAGGAGGAGGAGGAGGAGGAGGAGGAGGAGGAGGAGGAGGAGGAGGTGGAGGAGGAGGAGGAGGAGGAGGAGGAGGAGGAGGAGGAGGAGGAGGAGGAGGAGGAGGAGGACGAGGAGGAGGAGGAGGAGGAGGACGAGGAGAAGGACGAGAACGAGGAGGAGGACGAGGACGAGGAGGAGAAGGAAAGGAGGAGGACGAGCAGGACGAGGACGAGGACGAGGACGAGCAAGACGAGGAAGACGAGGAGGACGAGGAGGACAAGGAAGATGAGGAGGACAAGGAGGAGGAGGAGGAGGAGGAGGAGGAGGAGGAGGAGGAGGAGGAAGAGGAAGAGGAGAAGGAGGAGGAGGAGGAGGAGGAGGAAGAGGAGGAGAAGGAGAAGGAGAAGGAGGAGTAGGAGGAGTAGGAGGAGGAGGAGGAGGAGGAGGAGGAGGAGGAGGAGGAGGAGGAGGAGGAGGAGAAGGAGGAGGAGGAGGAGGAGAAGCAGGACGAGGAGGAGGAGCAGCAGAACGAGGAGGACGACGAGGACGAGGAGGAGGAGCAGGACGACGAGGAGGAGGAGGAGGAGGAGGAGGAGGAGCAGAACGAGAAGGAGGACGAGAAGGAGGAAGAGGACGAGGAGGACGAGGACGAGCAGGACGAGCAGGACGAGCAGGACGAGCAGGACGAGCAGGACGAGCAGGACGACGTCGATGACGAAACCAATTGAAAATGAATAACGGAAACTTGCGAGAGGCAAAACAACATTTCTTTTTCAATGAACTATGAATCCAGAGATCATGATGACGACGTTCCTAATGTCCGATATCACCACCGGGATGGAGACATATTGCGGTTCAATGGATCTGACACCAAAGAAGAGTCGCTCTGCGCTGGCCGGTACTGTGAAACTGTCGACTTAAGCCTGTTCTTAACTGGTATTTGCCAAATCTTCGCAAATACTGGCCAAATATTCGGCCAAAATGTGCCGGGTCTTGGGATATATTCGCTGAATATTTGGTCAAGTATTCCGGTTCTTATTTGGTTTTCGCCAAGACTTGGCAAATATTTGCCAAGAGTACAATGACGGAAAAAATCTGTCACTTTGTTTACATTCACAGCCATTGCACATTTACGGTATTGGCATGATGCCGATCGATGCCATATTGCAGATGACCTTTGTTAGCGAGATATTGGCTTGGTTTCGTCAATCTATTGAGAAGCTAAATATTTGCCAAGATTTCGCGCAATAACTGCCAACATTTTGTCAAATGTTTGCCAATAAGTACTTTGCCAAGACTTGGTGAATATTAGCTAAGATGTATTTTTCAATTAAGAACAGGCTTTACCCGCGTCAAAAGAACAACAACAAAGCAGGGCGTCAACAGCACTCAGGGGTGGGATGTGGGTGTAACCGGTTCATCAAGATATTCTCCTAAATGACAAAGGACTATTCATTTGTAGCAATACATGTAGGTAGGAAAGCAGAGAGAGAGAGAGAGAGAGAGAGAGAGAGAGAGAGAGAGAGAGAGAGAGAGAGAGAGAGAGAGAGAGAGAGAGAGAGAGAGAAAACATAAGAACTAAGGAAGGATCACAGAAGGGCAGAGAATGCATAAGCCAGATATCATCTAGCAGCTTCGTACATCCTAAGAGAGAGAGAGAGGGAGAGAGAGAGAGAGAGAGAGAGAGAGAGAGAGAGAGAGAGAACGAACGAACGAACGAACGAACATTTTATTTTTGTTGGGCCACCGGCCCATCACAACTTAATCATAGTAATAAGCTTCGTCGGCCACAGCAATACTAACTGCATCTTGTCTTCTCTTGAAAGAATGGTACAAGTACATAGCAATCTGTCGTACAGCTTTTGTCTCCTGGATTGACATAATAAATTGGGCATCAACATTTGCTATATTTATCCATTCACCGATAAACCTTTGCCTCAGATCCTCATATAATGGACATTCCATCAGAAAATGAATTTCAGTTTCCTCTGCTTCGTAGCAAGCTGGACACAAAAAAGCATTATCGTTTTTTTCATATCTGAATTTGTGGACGAAAAGATTGCTAAAACCTGTGCGGAAACGAATATATACATCACGGAATACCTTCTTGTCCAACACATACAGATAATTTTCTCTTAACCAGGTGGATTTGAACAATCTATAAAAAGCATACCTGGTACTTCCCTGAAGAGCATCAGACCACATACAACAGTATTCAAGCTTGAGTCGACTCCTTAGCTCTTGTACAAACTCATTTCTCTCTGTACATTCTGGGTTTCCCACACGTCTCCAAAACCGTATCTGTACAACAGTCTCTTAATCATGTATGCCCAATTTTCACCTTTGTCAGAAAGTAGCAACATCTTGTAAGCTTTCAATGAATATCTGGTAGGTTCCATTCTCAACAGTCTCAACCAATACTTAATTAATAGCTCGGACAGTAGCATTTATGTACAATGGGTGTCTGCTGGTTTCTCCAAATACAATTAGATTTGGAGCTTGAGGAGGCACATTAAGTAATCTTTTTAGGGCTTGGAGATGTACAGCTTCTATAGTTGAGCAATCTTTCAGACCCCACAACTCCGATGTGTACAGCAGTATAGGTTGCACCTGAGCATCGAATAATTTAAAGAAAACATCAGGTGAAGCTCCTTCGAGTTTTCTCAAGCATTTAGCAACTTGAATCATTCCAGCTCTCGCTCTCTGTACAATATCATACTGTAGCATATTAAAAGACAACTTTGATGTAAACAAAGCCCCAAGGTACCTGAATTCGTTTACTATTTCAAGTATATCTTTATCAAAAACCCACTTCTCGTGCTTAGCAAGATATCCTCCATTACGGAATACTAATATTTTAGTTTTTTCACGATTCACTTCAAGGCCTACTGCAACTGAAGCTTTCCTGAGATTATTCAACTGGTTCTGCAGTCCTGTCACTGAGTCAGAAACAAGAGCTACATCGTCAGCAAATAATAACATGTATATACATGAGGAGTCTGGCGTAAGAGAGAGAGAGAGAGAGAGAGAGAGAGAGAGAGAGAGAGAGAGAGAGAACGAACGAACTTTATTTTACAAGGGTAGTGAATTAGGCAGTAGTGCCTTTCTTACATTCAGCCCTTGAGGCAAAAATTCAAATGTGGTGTGTGTGTGAGAGAGAGAGAGAGAGAGAGAGAGAGAGAGAGAGAGAGAGGTGGGGTAGCTGGGGAAAGGGGGAGGAAGGGAAGAAGGTGGGGGGGTAGCTGGGGAAAGGGGGAGAGAGAGAGAGAGAGAGAGAGAGAGAGAGAGAGAGAGAGAGAGAGAGAGAGAGAGAGAGAGAGAAAGAGTGCGTGTCTGTATGCGCGCACATATACACACATATACACAAACAAACACACGCGCACACACACACACACACACACACACACACACACACACACACAAATACACATATACACTCAAATTACACACACTTACACACACATACACAAACACACACACATACACAAACAAACACATAAACGCACACACACATCCATACACACATACACATACAGACAAACACATACACACAAACACACACACATACACACATACACACACACAGACACACTGTGAGGAGGGGACGCGACGACAGGCTGGTGCATATGATGCGAGGCGGGAAAGTGGGTTCAGGCAGCAGGTCATGCCGTCTGATCTGAGCTGTGCTGGTGGCTGCTCCTCACTTCGCACGGCTTCCTGTAGCTATTTGCAGTCTGACGGCGCTTTCCCCCTGAACAGCTGCAGCCACCAGCACTGGAACCGCCGCACTGACTCTGTGGCGGACTGAAGGTGGCCAGAGCGAGGGCGTGTCTCCCAGGCTG
>JAWQFJ010030380.1:102500-105000 GCA_034096865.1 Theodoxus fluviatilis | reverse complement strand
TAGTGTGGGATTGAGTAGCGGGTAGCGTGGGACTGAGTAGCGGGTAGGTTGGGACTGAGTAGCGGGTAGGGTGGGGGCTGAGTAGCGGGAAGTGTGGGACTGAGTAGCGGGTAGGGTGGGGCTGAGTAGCGGGTAGGGTGGGGGCTGAGTAGCGGGAAGTGTGGGACTGAGTAGCGGGTAGGGTGGGGCTGAGTGGCGGGTAGGGTGGGGCTGAGTAGCGGGTAGTGTGGGATTGAGTAGCGGGTAGGGTGGGGGCTGAGTAGCGGGTAGGGTGGGGCTGAGTAGCGGGTAGGGTGGGGCTGAGTAGCGAGTAGGATGGGGCTGAGTAGCGGGTAGGGTGGGGGCTGTGTAGTGGTTAGGGTGGGGCTGTGTAGTGGTTAGGGTGGGGCTGAGTAGCGGGTTGTGTGGGGTTGAGTAGCGGGTATAGTGGGGCTGAGTAGCGGGTAGGGTGGGGCTGAGTAGCGGGTAGGGTGGGGCTGAGTAGCGGGTAGAGTGGGGCTGAGTGGCGGGTAGGGTGGGGCTGAGTAGAGAGTAGGGTGGGGTTGAGTAGCGGGTAGGGTGGGACTGAGTAGCGGGTAGGGTGGGGCTAAGTAGCGGGTAGGGTGGGGATGAGTAGCGGGTAGAGTGGCGCTGAGTAGCGGGTAGGGTGGGGCTGAGTAGCGGGTAGAGTGGGGCTGAGTAGCGGGTAGGGTGGGGGCTGAGTAGCGGGAAGTGTGGGACTGAGTAGCGGGTAGGGTGGGGCTGAGTAGCGGGTAGAGTGGGGCTGAGTAGCGGGTAGGGTGGGGCTGAGTAGCGGGTAGGGTGGGGGCTGAGTAGCAGAGAGGGTGGGGCTGTGTAGTGGTTAGGGTGGGGCTGAATAGCGGGTAGGGTGGGGCTGAGTAGCGGGTAGAGTGGGGCTGAGTAGCGGGTAGGGTGGGGCTGAATAGCGGGTAGGGTGGGGGCTGAGTAGCGGGTAGGGTGGGGGCTGAGTAGCGGGTAGGGTGGGGCTGTGTAGTGGTTAGGGTGGGGCTGAATAGCGGGTAGGGTGGAGGCTGAGTAGCGGGAAGTGTGGGACTGAGTAGCGGGTAGGGTGGGGGCTGTGTAGTGGTTAGAGTGGGGGCTGAGTAGCGGGTAGGGTGGGGACTGAGTAGCGGGTAGGGTGGGGGCTGAGTAGCGGGTAGGGTGGGGCTGAGTAGCGGGTACGGTGGGACTGAGTAGCGGGTAGGGTGGGGGCTGAGTAGCGGGTAGGGTGGGGGCTGAGTAGCGGGTAGGGTGGGGGCTGAGTAGCGGGTAGGGTGGGGGCTGAGTAGCAGAGAGGATGGGGCTGAGTAGCGGGTAGGGTGGGGGCTGAGTAGCGGGTAGGGTGGGGGCTGAGTAGCGGGTAGGGTGGGGGCTGAGTAGCGGGTAGGGTGGGGCTGAGTAGCGGGTAGGGTGGGTGCTGAGTAGCGGGTAGGGTGGGTGCTGAGTAGCGGGTAGGGTGGGGGCTGAGTAGCGGGTAGGGTGGGGGCTGAGTAGCGGGTAGGGTGGGGCTGAGTAGCGGGTAGGGTGGGGGCTGAGTAGCGAATAGGGAGGGGCTGAATCCATGGGAGGGAGAAGCCAAAAGGGTTTCAGTTGGGTTTTGGATATATTTTGTTTTGCGGGTGTGCGTGTGTGTGTGTGTGGAGGGGGGGGTGCGTGTGCGTGTGCGTGCGTGTGTGCGTGCGTGCGTGCGTGCGCGTGCGTGCGTGCGTGCATCTGTCTGTCTGTCTGTCTGTATTATATACTATTCAGCTGTCTGTCCGTGTGTTTGCCTGTCAGACTGCCTGTCTTTGTGTTTGCATATCTGGCTGCCTGTATTTGTGCTTGTATGTATGTATAATATACTTGTAATGTGTGCACTTCCAGCCCAAAGGCTGCTCAGTTGCCTATGCACAGCACAGAAATAAAAATAATGTCACGAAGTCTCCATGGTGCCAGGATGTCTCAAGTAGGATCCCCTAGTCAGCAAGATCCGCTTCGCGGAAAAGGCACGTCTTTAGTCCTCATCTGAACTTCCTCTGCTTTGGGTGCTGACGCAACGCCTCTGGCAGTTAATTCCATAGAACCGGTGCAGCAGAGAAAAGCTCGATCCCCCGACGAAGACCTTGTCGGTGACATCCTGCCAGTCTGTGTGCTTGCCTGTCTGACTGCCTGTCTGTGTGCTTGCCTGTCTGACTGCCTGTCTGTGTGCTTGCCTGTCTGACTGCCTGTCTGTGTGCTTGCCTGTCTGACTGCCTGTCTTCGTGTTTGCCTATCTTGCTGCCTGTTTCTGTACTAGCCTGTCTGACTGCTTGTCTGTGTGGTTGCCTATCTGACTGCTTGTCTGTGTGGTTGCCTATCTGACTGCTTGTCTGTGTGGTTGCCTATCTGACTGCTTGTCTGTGTGGTTGCCTATCTGACTGCTTGTCTGTGTGGTTGCCTATCTGACTGCTTGTCTGTGTGGTTGCCTATCTGACTGCTTGTCTGTGTGGTTGCCTATCTGACTGCTTGTCTGTGTGGTTGC
>JAWQFJ010030380.1:92500-100000 GCA_034096865.1 Theodoxus fluviatilis | reverse complement strand
AACATAGGAAGGGTATGTAAATCGATGTACAGGATGGTAATCGAAGAGAAAAGGCTGAATGTCGACAAGTGTAGGTATGGGACACTGCCAATTGAACGTATCAAACCTGGTCGTGAAACAAAACAACTGGGGTGGAGTGTACATCACAAACTACATGAATGGTACCCGGAGAGCAAACTCAGGGAAGCACGATGGACATCAGTAAAGCGTGAAAAGAGGGGCGGGACCGAACGTACAATTCGTAACAACGCCACAGACACGTGTCCATGAAAATCCCGACTGTACAAGGAAAGAGAAATCGGGGAGGCACGATGTACGCCAATCAAAAGGGAAAATGTTGGGCTGTTCCCAAAAGACAATGAAAACGTGAAAAACCGGGCAGATCCGAGATTACAATTCGGAAAAAGCGCCGTAAGCGCGAGTCAATGAGAAATACCGAATGTACAAGGACAGAAAAATTTGGGCACGGGAAGGTACTATGTACGTCAATCAAACGTAGAGAAGTGGGGATGTTCCGCAATTACAATGAAAACGTGAAAAACCGGGCAGTTCCGAGATCACAATTCGTAAAAAGCGCCGTAAACGCAAGTCAAGGAGAAATACCGAATGTACAAGGACAGAAAAATTTGGGCACGAGGAGGCCTAAGTACGTCAATCAAACGTGAAGAAGTGGGGATGTTCCGCAATTACAATTAAAACGCGAAAGGTGGAGTAGTTCCGAAGTTACAATTCGGAAAACGCCTGTCAATGAAAAATCCCAAATGCACAAGGAAAGAAAAATCGGGGAGGTACGGTGTACGCCAATCAAACGGGAACATTTTTTGGGCTGTTCCCAAAAGACAATGAAACGTGAAAAGACGGGCAGTTCCGAGATTACAATTCGGAAAAAACGCCGTAAACGCAAGTCAATGAGAAATACCCAATGTACAAGGACATAAAATGTGCGTCAATCAAACGTGAAGAAGTGGGGCTGTACCCCAATTAATTAAAACGCGAACGGAAGAGAAGGTCCGAAGTTACAATTCGGAAAACACCTGTCAATGAAAAATCCGAAATGTACAAGGACAGCAAATTGGGGAGGCCTGATGGACGACCCTTCAACGTGAAACGTTACAATTCGGAAACGAATCCGCAAACGCCTGTCATGCAAACCCACCAGTACAACAGCGCGGAAAGTGAGAGGCCCATGTGCGTGTGAATGTGCGCGTGCGCGTAGCAAAACGCCAATCAATAATTATCCCCGCAAGACAAAGAGCTGTGAAGAGATGGGTGGTTGGAGGGGCATGAGGACGGATGTAGAAATGAGAAAATGAGATACTCGCAATACTGTAAAGGCGTGCGTTCCGTCCCTCGTTCTGAAGCTGGAATGATCGCGTGGGCTGGCCTGCTAGTGCGGCAGAGAGCCGGGCATGCGCAGTGTCTGTTCTGCCTATGGAAATTCTCCAGTCCGCCGTGGTCACGCGGCGACCTTTGTTCTGGCGTCCCCCATAAATGGCCTTGCCCTCCGTGCAAAATCCTTTATGTTGGCCGCCATCAGTTGATATCAAAGGGCATGCAGAGAAAAACCACAATGACACTGGGTCTGCGATTTGCGAACGGCCACAGCCGAGCCTCAGTTCTGGTAACCGAAGACTGCAGCTGTGACTCCTTTTATTATGGCAAGGAGGGAAGCGAGCGAGTTCCGCTCCATTTGGGCGAAACAAGCGCCATAGCGCAGACAGCTGCAGGCTGTCTGCGCCACGCCCAAATGAAGAGACGGAAAGGAGAGTACCAACTGCCCCCCGTGGGCGTGGCACGAGGTGAAAATCACTGCAGATGAATAATCACTGCAGTTGTCGTAGAAAAAGCCATTTTCCCAATGCATGCCGAAGAGAGGGTATTGAGAGGGGTGAAGCGGGACAATGCGGAAGGCGTCGGCAATGTCCGTTTTTGCTAAGTAGCAGCCTCGTTGGGCGGAGAGGATGTGTGAAACTGCGTGGTCAATGGATTGAAAAGAAACTCGAGAACATTCACTGGAAATTCCGTCGTTGATGGAGCTACCTTGTGGAAAGGACAGATGGTGGATGAGGCGGTAAGCGCCGGGTTGTTTCTTAGGGACCAATCCGAGAGGGAAGAAAACCATGTTTGGAAAGGGCGGTTGAGAGAACGGACCAGCAATGCGACCGAGGGAAGCTTCCTTGAGGAGTTTTTGAGAGACCAAAGCGGGCAGATCCAGGGTGGATTTGAGGTTGGGTGGTATGGGGTGAGAGGCCGTACCTGTGAAACCCACCTGGAACCCCTCCGCGAAACCTGTGAGAAAGGTAGAGCGTAAGGACGGTGTGTAACCGGACAGCTAGTGGTCGAGTCGGTCAACTCGAACTGGGGTGGGGAGAGGGTCGCTGAGACGGGCCGGGCAGCTGTGGGTGGGTGCGCGAGTTGTGAGAGATTCAAAAGGATGGTGGTTGGGCGGCGGACAGAGCTGTGGTGGCCCTAGGAGAGCGGGAGTTGTCAGGGCGGTGAGGCACCGGGCGAGAGGAAACGCGGCAAGAGGCGGGGAGGGCCCCTCCCCCCACCACGGCAGTGAGAGGCTGGGTGGGGACCCAGACAGCGGAAGCATTTGTGTTGGTATTGGCAGTGTGCGCCAGATGGGCAGGAGCCTGTAGTGTGGAAGGACCTGCAGGCTCCCCGGGGGACGTGAATGGGGTGTCTGAGTGAAGTGGAGGGTACCGCTTCCTGAGGAGTGCGCCGATCGAGGGAGGCCAGCAGGAAGAGCTCGAGGTGGGTGTGACCCCAAGCGGCTAGCTTGCTCTCTAGCAATTGCCGAAAGCGTTCGTCGTAAAGACGCCAGTTCCCACCCTTCTGAAACAGCGAGAAGACAGTTTGAAAGTGATGGGAGAGGTCCGGGGGTGGAACTTGGGGTTGTTCGCCCAGGATTGCGGAGAAAACGTTCCAAGCCCCCAGCCACTGATAGAAGGAAAGAGGGGGTTTTGTGGAGGAGGAAGCTGGGACAACCAGCAAACGACCAGCGTCGTCTTGCTGAAAGGCTAGGTGCAGTCGAGACGGATCCGAATCGGGCCTAACGAGAGCGTGAAAGTCCACATATTTTCCCTCCCACACCTGTGTTTTTATTTTGATGGGGATGTGTGTGGACACCGGGATGGAGGCGGTGAGGGGGGCTGGTTGCGGGGATGTAAGAGAGGGGGGGGTCAGCTGGAAGGATGACGCACCCGCACCTGTGAGGAGGCCGGGGGTGGCGAGAGCCGCCGCGACGACCGCAGGTCCAAAGTCAGTGTTGGCCCGAGTCGACGGGGTGATGAGAGATCCGAGGGCTGTGTTGGCAGGAGTATGTGAGTGGGTGGTGACATCCTCTGCGATAACCCCGTGCCCGAAGACCGCGTTCGCCGGAGCTGGGGAGGGCCGGGGTGGGGGAGCGGAAGGAGCAGGTGGCCCAGGAGCCGTGCCACGGAGAGCGCTGTGGATGGCGGGCAGAATACGCGCCAGCACCAAGTCGGCCACCGCAGCCACCTGACTTGCGTCCAGGAGGGGAGAGGAAGCAGGCTGCAGAGCCGCGGGTGGAGGTGTGGGCAGGTTGGAGGCAGCCGCAGCGGTCCTCCGGCGTTTTCGTGGTCGACTGGAGGCCTCTCGACCTCCAGCAGACGCGTTTTTGTTGGGCGGCATCTCGTCAGCCAACGCGGCCCCCGGCCGCTCGTCGGGCTGGAGAGTAGGGCGTGATGGGGGGGCAAGCTCGGTGGAAAACCTCCTCGGGCGGCTCAGGTTACGCCTGGCGGCTCCCCGCCCTCCCGCCGAGGCTCTGCGTGTGGGTGGCACTGAAAGAGAGCAATGGCAGACGGCAGCATGGTAGGCGGTGGGCGAGGAGAGCCGAGGGTGTGGTGTATGCGCTTATGGTATAATAAAGGTTTTTCCGCCCTGAGGATAGGCAATACCACAGTAATAGCATCATCCTGTGACCAGCAAATGAAAACGACCCTGTCCCAGGGTCGAAGGAGGCCACAGGGAACCCCACCAAGATAAGGGGGAAAACAAGGGTGGGGAAATTTTATGAAGGACAGAGATAAGACCCATCCCTCCGCGCTCTGGGAAAAAATGGGGGGGGGGGGGGGGAAGGGGTGTGTGGCGGGACGCAAGCACGACAAGGTCAGGGGGAGAGAGCAGCGAGGCAGGGGGTGGGTGGGTGGCAGGACGCCAGCAACAACGAAGTCAGAGGGAGAGAGCTGACTCTACCACCCCCAAACATGCCAGCATGGTGTAGGACTGGGAGGTTTCCACTGGACTGTGCGCTGGAGCGCAAAAAAAAGCAAGCAAGACCACAATTCCAGCAGGTGGGAGAGCAAAGGCGCCTCTCGCCTGGACTGGGAAGCAACCCGCGGCCCCGCACAGCAGACGAGATGCCTTTTCCACTGGAATGTGCGCTGGAGCGCAAAAAAGCAAGCAAGACCACAATTCCAGCAGGTGGGAGAGCAAAGGCGCCCCCCGCCTGGACTGGGAGGCAACCCGCGGCCCCGCACAGCAGACGAGATGCCTTTTCCACTGGAATGTGCGCTGGAGCGCAAAAAGCAAGCAAGACCACAATTCCAGCAGGTGGGAGAGCAAAGGCGCCCCTCGCCTGGACTGGGAGGCAACCCGCGGCCCCGCACAGCAGACGAGATGCCTAACGACCCTGTCCCAGGGTCGAAGGAGGCCACAGGGAACCCCACCAAGATAAGGGGGAAAACAAGGGTGGGGAAATTTTATGAAGGACAGAGATAAGACCCATCCCTCCGCGCTCTGGGAAAAAATGGGGGGGGGGGGGGGAAGGGGTGTGTGGCGGGACGCAAGCACGACAAGGTCAGGGGGAGAGAGCAGCGAGGCAGGGGGTGGGTGGGTGGCAGGACGCCAGCAACAACGAAGTCAGAGGGAGAGAGCTGACTCTACCACCCCCAAACATGCCAGCATGGTGTAGGACTGGGAGGTTTCCACTGGACTGTGCGCTGGAGCGCAAAAAAGCAAGCAAGACCACAATTCCAGCAGGTGGGAGAGCAAAGGCGCCTCTCGCCTGGACTGGGAAGCAACCCGCGGCCCCGCACAGCAGACGAGATGCCTTTTCCACTGGAATGTGCGCTGGAGCGCAAAAAAGCAAGCAAGACCACAATTCCAGCAGGTGGGAGAGCAAAGGCGCCCCCCGCCTGGACTGGGAGGCAACCCGCGGCCCCGCACAGCAGACGAGATGCCTTTTCCACTGGAATGTGCGCTGGAGCGCAAAAAGCAAGCAAGACCACAATTCCAGCAGGTGGGAGAGCAAAGGCGCCCCTCGCCTGGACTGGGAGGCAACCCGCGGCCCCGCACAGCAGACGAGATGCCTTATCCACTGGAATGTGCGCTGGAGCGCAAAAAAGCAAGCAAGACCACAATTCCAGCAGGTGGGAGAGCAAAGGTGCCACTCGCCTGGACTGGGAGGCAACCCGCGGCCCCGCACAGCAGACGAGATGCCTTCTCCGCTGGAATGTGCGCTGGAGCGCCCAAAAAAAAAACAAGCAAGACCACAATTCGAGCGGGTGGGAGAGCAAAGGGGCCTCCCTTCCCACTGTACTGAGCGCCGGAGAGCACAAGAGCCGACAATGCTAGTTTTCACGCAGTGTGGCACCCCAGTAATGATCATAACATTTTTTGCACACATTGTAAAATGAACAAATGTCAGGAATCAGGCGACATTGTAAATGAACAAATGTCAGGCAGTGTGGCACCCCAGTAATGATCATACAAATTTTTTGCACACATTGTAAAATGAACAAATGTCAGGAATCAGGCGACATTGTAAAATGAACAAATGTCAGGAAGCAGGCGAATGAGAGCGTAAAATGTTTTGCACACATAGTGTAGAAATGAGAAAATGAGATACTCGCAATACTGTAAAGGCGTGCGTTCCGTCCCTCGTTCTGAAGCTGGAATGATCGCGTGGGCTGGCCTGCTAGTGCGGCAGAGAGCCGGGCATGCGCAGTGTCTGTTCTGCCTATGGAAATTCTCCAGTCCGCCGTGGTCACGCGGCGACCTTTGTTCTGGCGTCCCCCATAAATGGCCTTGCCCTCCGTGCAAAATCCTTTCTGTACATGCTTGAAATTTATATATTTTTTAAGGTCGTTATATGATTGACAGTGCAAGAAAAATAACTTCGTCCTCAGTTTTCCTACAAAAAGGACCACCCTTCTCAGAGCTTTGGTCTATACATTAAAATTTTGTTTTAAGAGCATTGTTCCCTAGACGGAAACGTGTGAAGGCACTCCTGAACTTCTTTATTTCTAAACAAATTAGACATAGAGATGAGGGGCGGATGTTTGCTCTAATTGCAACTTCGTCAGACTTGTTCATCACCCTTCTCTTGTTTGCTAAAACAATGAAGATAGTCTTCACATTCTAACTCTCGTTTGAAGGAACTGTACAAAATAAATTGATCACTACTCGCGATTTTTGAGTTCCAATCTTGTCGATAGCAGTCGGGAAATCTCTGTTTGAATGATCGAATAAGACCACTTTGAGTCCCTCCATTCATCCATACGTATACAACACCGTTTTTCGCTAAGCACAGCTCGGCTGATCTCGTCCAGTCAAACCTTTCAGTGACATTTGCTTCTAACATAATTAAAATTTAATAGGCTTGCTTTGTCAGCCTGTCAAATGACAGTCTATGCCGATATTTCTCGGCGCGTATCATGGTGGTTATGTTGAGAGTGTATCTACCAATTCACCGTGTCAGAGTGTCCTGGAAGATTTAACATCAACACAGAGAAATCGCTTCCAGGCAAACATGTGGGTCCTTCCCATGCATTGTCTTCTTTGTATTCCCCAGAGCTCCGAACCATAGCGCAAGGAAGTTTGCACTTCGGCATCATACAATCAGGAAAAGACGCTTGTGTTGAGAGTGTTAAGACTCCACATTGTTTTCAGTAGCAGGACAATTTTTTAAACTTTTGGCTTTCATCACTTGGATAGTAAGTGCGGACGTTAGGGACAGTTTGGTTGTGAATGTAAAACCGAGGTACCTATACTGGTTGCATACCTCCAGTGCTTTACTTCCCAGATCCCACCTTTCGCCTCGGCCCAGGAATCCACCCTTTCGAAATACCATAACGTTGGTTTTATCGGTGTTTACAGCTACGCCAAGTTCTGCAGACACACAGTACAAATGATATATTTGGCGTTGCAAACCTGATGGTGTGATGGACAGTAAGGCAACGTCGTCTGCGAAAATAAGGTGAGAAAGGCTCAGTCGACCCAGGCAGTAGCTGCAGACAATGTCGCCTGTGTCGGCGGATATCTCTGCAATATATTCCATATACTCATGTACATGTATATGCAAAATATGATCGGGGACTCAAAAGCCCCTTGTTTTTAGCCAACCGGACAGTCGAAAAAATCGGACAAGGCACCATTCCAGCGTACACATGCTTATACATGTGTGCATACAGCTTTGAGCAATTCAAGAAAAGTTGTTGATAGACCCAATTTTCCTAGAACCATCCAGAGGCA
>JAWQFJ010030380.1:85000-90000 GCA_034096865.1 Theodoxus fluviatilis | reverse complement strand
TGTGTACGTGTTTTTGTGTGTATGTGTGTGTATGTGCGTGTGTCTGTATGTGCTTGTGTATATGGATGTCTGTGGGCGTGTGAGTGTGTGTGAGTGTGCGCGCGTGTATGTATGTTTGTGTGCGTGCGTGTATGCTTTCGTGTGTAAGTGTGCGTGCATGCTTGCTCATTCGAACGTGTGTGTGCGTGTGCGATTGTTTATGTATGCTAGTCCGCCTGCATGTAAGTTTGTGTGGGCGTGTGTGTGTGTGTGCGTGTGCAGTTGTAAATGTATGCCTGTTCGTGTGTGTGTATGTGTGTTTGTGTTTGGGTGTGCATGTGTGTGTGTTTGGGTGTGCATGTGTATGTGTGTGTGTGTGTATGTGAGTGTATGTGTGTGTATGTGTGCGTATGTGTGTATGTGTGTGTATGTGTGTGTATGTGTGTATGTGTGTATGTGTGTGTGCCTGCGCGCGTATGTATGCGCGTGCGTACGTGTGTGTGCATGTGTGTGTGTGTGTGTGAGCGCGCGCGTGTGTGTATGCGTGCCTGCGTGCATGGGTGTGTGCATTTGTTTGTGTGTGTGTGTGTGTGTTTGTGTGTGCGCGCGCGTGTGTGGCTTGTGAAAGAAGAGAATCATTCAATGATGCCTGTGGAGCGTTATCACCCTCCAGCAAGACATAGACTACAAATGGATTTTGGTGGATGAAGCTAGCTGCCCTAACCCAGTGTCATCCTACCTAACCTAGTACACGGATGCGTGGATGACGTCTGCGCCATAGCAACCACAGTGGAACAAATTGCGGACGCTGTGCAAAAGACAGAGGATGTCATGCCTGCAACGGGAATAGAAGTGAAAGATGAAAATTGCGGGATCTTCCATTGAAGAAGATCAGGTTACAGATAGTGTAAGGATGACGAGACTTACAACATACTGCTGATCGAGTATTCAGAACACGCCGTCGCCAGTACACTTAAGAGAGCAGCCCTACCTTGACTACAACAGAAACATCAGTAACATCGCCTGTACTGAGCACGAAAGCAAAATGATAAAAAGATTCAAAGCCACACTTGCAAAGATAGGCTTGGCTACAGTGCCAGTCACGGCGAAACCGTTAACAGTTAACACCATGTGCTTAATATCCAGGCTAAACTTGTTCTTCTCCACCACAGTCAAAAGTCAAAATGAAATGGAGGACGAAATTGTAAATAAAAGGTAGCCTACGGCCGTGACTCAAGCCAAACAGCTCTTCAAACCGCAACTTCATCTTCTGTTCCATTCCAGACGGAGGGTTGGAATCCACACATTCAGATTAGGCCTACAGCACGAGACGTATCTCTTTCAAGCTTTCAAAGCTCCACGGCAATGACAACCAGGTCCAAGAAACAGCAGGTGCTTCGCTGGCACTAAACGTCAAGAAAAGACAGGCAAGCGTCGCCACGTCCGAGGATGGGAATACTTTTGCTGGTTACAAGACAAACGACGAAGGAAAAGTGTATGCTGAAATGCTCGCGCCGTGGAGTGCCTGGATTCACACAAATGGATCGAGCACACTGAGCGTGCAGCTGGAAAGAAGACGAGTCAGTCCAAACTGCTCGATATCCGTACCTGTAAATTAAGACATCCGTAGTGAAGATGCCAAGTCAGCTTATTTCGGAAAAAAAGAACAAGCGCAAACGACGCGAGGCTGCTACGAGGGAAAGGGCATCGCGAGCAAAGACCATACATATGGTCTTTGTCGCGAGGTCGAATTCTAAGGGAGGCAACTGCAGCTGACCACATGCGGCCTATTGCATTTCATGACAACCTGAATTTGAAAAATGGCATAATCAGCTTTATCACTAGGGGAACATTACATGTACTACAATACAACTATCTGATGGCCTTCTACGACTCTGAGCAGTGCTGAAACCGCTGTTACTTTTGCAACCGTCCGAAAGAAACCACTTCCCATGTCACTAACAGCTGCACAAACTGCCCTAAGTACCAAACAAAGGGCACCAGACAAGACACAAGATAACCCTAGATCTCATCTGCCAACATAAACTCTAGAGGGATTCAAGATCAATAATCAAGGACCGCATCCTACCACCAGAAATGCATGACTGTGCTGAATTTTCCTTCCAAATATCAGTAACTAGACCAGATATAACAATCATCGACAAGGGTGAGCAATATATTTTCTGGTGGAAAATATGTTTCATTTGATGAATACATTGATACCTGCTACACCCAGAACATGGAAAAATACAGGAAGTTGTGCGATTAAATCACAAACACCGTGTTTCCCTGCAGAGTGGTTGCACTGGTCATTGGTAGCCTGAGGCCGGTACACCAGAGGGTGGTGCCAGGCCTAACATTACTTAGTGTACCTCGTTACTTCTGTCAGTGACTCACAAGATACCTGAGCGTCAGCGCTGCCTGGAGCTCGACGGGCCTGATGTGGCGATCTTAACCACACAGAGATCAGCTGACAGCGTTGAACACAGAAGACACTAACACTAAGCTGTGACACTTGCGCAGTGTGGGTAGGCAGAACTTGTCAATGCAGCAGAATATGTGCATAGGAGGCTCTGCGATGGACTATCCAGTGACAGAATAGTGGTGGACAGTGAAAGCAGGTGAGGAGAAGAGTGTGGCAAGAGACTGGTGTGAGGCAGGAATGGGGTGGGTAGAGTGTTTGCAGTTGAAGACGTGTGATAGGTAGAGGACTGTGGGCAGGGCAGTCATATGATAAAGTGTACTGTAAACAACAGAAAGATGAAGGGTTCTGGTGGAGTGGTGATATGGAAATCGCCCACTGGACAAGTGTTAAAAGAAACAAGACACAAGTTATACATTGAAGACTTCGAAAGCTTGCCTGAAGAGACCCAAAGCACCGCTGCACGCCCCTGCCAACCCACCACTGAAGAGAATGAGCTGCCACACCCTGTGGCTCATAGCTCTCCATCCCAAAGCGGGAAACCCTTCCCTCATCGGCTGCAGAACCACCCCCAAACGGCCCTTTTCAGGGCCATATCGGCTCAAGAAAGAACAATTGTTGGTTGCTTGTCATCCTATTCTTTTTCAGTCACAAGTTATACATTGCAGTTGCCTTTGCCTGCGGTCATGTTACTTGCACTCACCCTATGGTCACGGTGCTCTCGTATATTAGTAGTTGTACATTCAAGATTGCCAATCTTATTCTTACCTGTTTGATGTTTGTCAGCTAGTTTTTAAATAAACTGGTAAAATGTGTGTTTGTGAGTGTTTGTGTGTGTGTTTCTGCGCGCGCGCGCGCGCGTGCGTGTGCTGGCGTGCGAATTCGGAACACCGTTGTGCCAAAGTTGTTCATGCTAATGCTCCATAATTCACATGTTTTCTTGTTGGCTTAAAGTCTGTCACAATCACTATGCTTGTCTTGCTTCGTTTTAAATGTCTTTGGATATATAAAAGAACTTTGTCCGTCTGTTAATATACAATAGAGACCGTAACATGTGTGTGTTTTATTTTCCTCGGTATATAGGTTGTCAAGTGACTCTCACACGAATTTGAAATTTATTTATACATCTAAATATATTTTTGGACATGTGTCAGGAACCTGTGGATCCGTGTATTTGCATCAGGGACCGTCAAATTTTAATATAACTTTTTCCTTGGTACAGAAATACGTGTAGAAAGCATGATGGGAATGTTTGCAGTTGATATGGAGTCACGTCACTGGTGTGTACTGCATGAAAGGAAGCAACCTGCAGCATTTTGCACGTGCTGGTGCTCTGTAATGACAGCAGCTTACACAGCACGTGACGTCATCTGCGCAAAATGATATCCATGTTTAGAACTTTCCCATGTTGATGCCTAAAAGGTGTTAGTTTCTGCTGTAAGTGACTATTCATTGACAGGTTTCCTAATCATGCCACCGACGTGAAGTGTTTCGCATATTACGTCCGAACTTTGAAGTATATCTTACAGTACCATATAGGCCCTACCAGAGAATGCATTATCCGATACTTTATCGTTTCTAAGATCTTGCACTTGCTCCCTCTCTTACCACAAAACGCAGATAGCAAAGCCAACTACTTAACTAGACATAATTATACACACAACATTCTAAGAAAAAACTTTGATTAATCTCAGGTCATGTGACTGCCGCGTTTGGTCAATTCAAACATCTGCATGGTCCGTGAATCGATTGTGATCTGTGTGTGAAAACAGCATGAATCGTGTCAATTTCAGTTTCCTCTTCTTTTTTCCTTCTCCGACATGCTTGACTTTCCTCATCAAATTTCTCGTGGTCGAAATCTATTCTGGTTATTGTTTCATTTGGGTAATGTCCTTGTTTCCCAAAATTCAAAACAGCAACAATGCCAACAAATCTTGATCCCTTGTTTCAGTGGCCGTCATGGCTGCTGGTCAGGCTCCCCAGCTGTACGGCGCTCTGTGGATCTTCGTGTGCATTTCCATCACAGCCCTAGGCTTGGCAGTCGCCTCCTTCAAGTACCTCAGGTAGGCTGCCAAGTGCCAGCAACACTGGTCTGGTGTGGTCTTGTTTGGTGCAGTCTGGTCTGGTGTGGTGTAGTCATGTCTGGTCTGGTGTTGTCTGGTGTGGTCTGGTGTGGTGTGGTGTGGTCTGGTCTGGTCTGGTCTGGTGTAGTCTGGTCTGGTGTAGTCCGGTCTGGTCTGGTATGGTGTAGTCTGGTCTAATCTGGTCTCGTCTGGTGTTGTCTGGTGTGATCTGATGTGGTGCGGCCTGGTGTGGTGTGGTCCGGTCTGGTGTAGTCTGGTGTGGTGTAGTCTGGTCTCGTCTGGTATTGTCTGGTGTGGTCTGGTGTGGTGCGGCCTGGTGTGGTGTGGTCTGGTCTGGTCTGGTGTAATCTGGTGTGGTGTAGTCTGGTCTGGTCTGGTCTCGTCTGGTGTTGTCTGGTGTGGTCTGGTTTGGTGCGGTCTGGTCTGGTCTGGTCTGGTGTAGTCTGGTGTGGTGTAGTCTGGTCTGGTCTGGTGATGTGTAGTCTGGTCTGGTCTCGTCTGGTGTAGTCTGGTGT
>JAWQFJ010030380.1:72500-80000 GCA_034096865.1 Theodoxus fluviatilis | reverse complement strand
CACACACACACACACACACACACACACACACACACACACACACACACCAGAGGCCGCTCACTTGCCGTGCTATATAATAAAGGCCTAATTCAGAAGTCATTTGTTGAAGTTAAGACAAAATAACAAAAACACAGAAAAAAACATACAAAGATAAACGAGCAATTTACAACAATAACAACAACAATAATGATAATAATAGTGATAATAATACGAATAAAAGGCATAATAACAAACATGTACGCGCTCGCAAACGCATATACACATGGACACATATGGAGAAAATAGCAAGCAGTAATCATATTCATACACATACACACACATACATATGCAAATATACACACACATACCTCACACCTTACACACCTCAGTCACACACACACACACACACACACACACACACACACACACACACACACACACACACACAGACAGAGGTAGGGGGGGGGGCGAGGGGAAAGGTGGGCTACGGTCGAATACAAGTCCATTTGACATCACGAATGGTTAATATTGAGAGGATACTAAAAACGTGGGCATGGATCTTTCAAAACTGATCCCTAAACGTTAAAGTTAGTCGAATCAAACGGTTTTACATCCAGTCCCAATGCACGGTCATGTGCCGCTATGCTGCCAAACGTCTTTGCGATGGGGCGTGCTGTTATGCCATCTTCCTTTCTGAAGACCGCCTCGTCATGGCAGTAGGCTTAGCTGGATGGGGTCTGTCGTGGACAGTTCGCGATAGATCACAATCAATTTCCGAAATCTGCACAATTTGATGAAGATGCTAACGACTTGATAGACGTTTGAGGGACAAAAACGGGTTGTAGCAATTTGATGCGCTGCACGTGCCATGCAAGGAGTCGCGCATCTTGACCAATTCAGGGCGTCCCTGCTCGATGAGAATGGTCAAAGCCCTCCAACGCCATATCCTTTCCACCGTCGATAATTCGGAGGTAAATCTAATTGCCACCGCGATGTGGGACTTTCCTCGCTACCCATGTGCTGTTCTCTGTCACTCGCGTACACGTTCGCCAAAGCCCTCCCAGAGGACGTGGCATTTCAAGGCAGGGTGTTTTCCTGGCTCGTCTGACCTTTGTATCTGCCATCGATATATTGTTGAATTTTCCGCTCACAACCGCCTCTTCATAAGAAATTGATGCTGACATTTAAAATCGATTCCATTTCTGTGAAGGACAACGGAAATAGGACAGTTCAGATCGTGAGGACTTGCCAAATTCTCGCGAAAAAGGGTGGGTACCTACATCAGCTTCGTGAATGATCTTCCGGAAAGTCATTTCCGTCATGAGAATATGACTCGAATATTGTATAAGTTGGAAGGGGCAGTGTTGACAGTATTATGCAACCCTGTGTCGTATAGCTGTTCATGCGTGTAATTCTATCTGTGCTTGAATGATACTTGTTGAACATTGTGACGTACTTGTTCTTTAATCAAATTAACTCGTTTAAATGTCTAGGGGAAGAACTAGAGCACGCACCTTCACTCCTCCATTCAAACGCTAGATGGTAATTGTCTAAATGAAGCAATGGCAAAAACAGTATCAATTCAAAGGAAGTAGTTTAATTTTCATAAATGCATTTACCTGTGAACGGTGAATGGGCGCCCAGCGCCACAAAAATGCATAGAATGCAAGTAGAAGCAATCAATTCATTTCCACAAATTGAAGCGAGACAAGTAAAACAAACAATGAAAAGAAAGATGTCTGCCCGAGCCGGGGTAATTAACTAAATGTACTTATCTGACCCTTTCGATGAAAACGTGCAGTTGGAGAAGCACGGACCTATACCCCACGCTCACCGCGTCAGCACAGGGGTTGGAATTGGGGGAAGGGGGTCTGAGTGCACCGACATTGCAGCCGGTGACCCTGGAGGGAAATCACCACAGTCGATGAAAACAGTTGAACTGGGCATTCTTTCGTTCTCTCTCTCTCTCTGGCATTTCTTCTTCTTCTGCGTCGTGTCGAAGGAACTGGCTCCTACGTCTTCTTCTTCTTCTTCCTCGGAAAGGAGTCGGTCTGCTTTCCAACAAGACAGGCCACCACACTTTAGCAAAGCAGGCAAGCAGGCTGGCAGGCAAGCTGGCTGTTCAACATTCCACCACCCCCTGGCAGAGGCTCTCTTCCAGCCGGTTCCAGGCGGGCTGAGGCTCTCTCATCACCCATCACTCCTCACTTTTACATGGCCACTGCCAAGAGTAGAACACACCAAGCAGGGCGCCGATGTCACTGCTCTTACTGAAAATAAATGTTATGACGCCCCGAGCATCCGGCGACACTCGTTTAAATAACTTCGCTGACGTCACCAAGTTCAGCCAGTCCAATCACAACTGTCCATCCCACTCCACTCTGACTGGTCAATTCACACGTTGAAAGTCACAGGTTGGTCAGCGCTAAAACGCCAGTGGAGTCCACTACACTGGTAACGCTTTCAAGTCATTCAACTACACAGGGGTCAATTCTATACTGACACCGGCTCAGGGCAATGAAAAAACCTCTAAAGCTACGGCTCAGCAGACGCATTTTAAACATTTCTAGTAATACTAATAACCAGAAGGCATGCAAAAACGTTGTCTCGCCACACCTCCCTACCACAATGAGAAAAAAGGTTATGGAAATGACATTTTTTCACAATTCACAATTCAATCAAGAAAACAATCAACTCTCAAGCAACAGGGGACCCTGGGTTACATGGTCTATACTAAACTCAAAAACCATCGCACCACACAACCACCTGACCATCACACTGGCCCACAAAACTCTCACACTCCACCCATCACATTCTTCTCTGCACAGCACACTCCAATAAACAGCCAAACACATCAAATCTTTCTCATTCCCACACCCAGCCATTCCTCTCTCTGAATTTAGCCTTTCTTTCTCTTCCTCCAGTCAAACCATTTTCTCTCCCTGTGGCTCGCCTCTCCGAGACTCACACCACCACACGCAACCTCTCCCATCTCCATTCCTTCCTCTCCCACATCCTCCAACTTCACACCAGTCTTCCCACAAGACTCAATTCCTTCCTCTCCCACATCCTCCAACTCCACACCAGTCTTCCCACAAGACTCAATTCCTTCCTCTCCCACATCCTCCAACTCCACACCAGTCTTCCCACAAGACTCAATTCCTTCCTCACACTTCCTCTTCCTCCGGGTGGAACACATCAACACTCCACTCTCAGTCTCATCCTTCAACTTCTCCCTCTCCTTCCGGGTGGAACACATCAACACCCCACTCTCAGTCTCATCCTTCAACTTCTCCCTCTCCTTCCGGGTGGAACACATCAACACCCCACTCTCAGACTCATTCTCAACTTCCATCTCTTCCTCTCTCACACACTTGTCCTCTCCCTCCACCTTCACCATTGACACTTCTCTGTCTCCATCCCTGACTCTGTCTCTGTCCCTGACTACGTCTCTGTCCTTGACTACGTCTCTGTCCCTGACTACGTCTCTGTCCTTGACCCCGTCTCTGTCCTTGACTACGTCTCTGTCCCTGACTACGTCTCTGTCCTTGACCCCGTCTCCGACTCTGACCCTGTCTCCGACTCTGACCCTGTCCTCGACTCTGACCCTGTCCTCGACTCTGACCCTGTCTCCGACTCTGACCCTGTCCTCGACTCTGACCCTGTCCTCGACTATGACTCTGTCAATTCCCACTCTCTCCAACGAACGACAAGCAACCATCTCACACTGACTCTCTTCAGCAACAACCTCCTCACACCGACTCTCCTCAGCAACAACCTCCTCAGCAACAACAACCTCCTCAGCAACAACAACCTCCTCAGCAACAACAACCTCCTCAGCAACAACAACCTCCTCAGCAACAACAACCTCCTCACAAGCAACAACCTCCTCACACCGACTCTCCTCAGCAGCAACCCTCCCAGCTCTCTCTCTCTCCTGCCTCCTCTCTCTCTCTAACTTCCGCTCCCACATCCTCCCTCTGGCTGCCTTTATCTTCTCCCTTCTCTCTTCAACTCTCTCCCAAAACCTCTCTCGCTCCAGCTCTCTCGCCGCAGCCTCCCTGGCCTTCTCTCTCTCTGCCTCCCGTCTCTCCCTCTCACACCTCTCAGCAGCCTCCCTCTCTGCTTCCTCTATCTCCAATTCTAATCGTTTCCTCTCAAGCTGCTTCTGTCTCCCTCTCTCATTCTTCTCCCTTATCTGTTCAATCTCCAATCTCTCTCTGTCCAACTCCTCGGCCCCTACCCCGGCTCTCTCTGCTGCCTCCATCCTGCCTTTCTTCATCCTCTCTGTGGCCTCTATTTCCAATCTCTTCACTCTCTCAGCTGACTCCATGCCCATCTTGCGCATCTCCCATTCATGCTGCCTCCTCTTCCTGGTGGAACGCATCACCACTTCATCCATCTCATCATCCCTATCAATTTCATCCCTTCCATACAGGACCCCAAATCCTACAGACCTATAAGGGTGAACTCCGTCATTCCCCTCCTCACGCACCCGTCCACTCTCCCTCCACTCTGCTTCATATTTCTCCCTTCTCCCCACAGTCTCCTTCCACACCTCTTCCCTCCACTCCATGACTAGTGTATCAACTCCCCAAACACTAAAGAGCACTCTAGCAAACTTCCCACACCAATTACCTACTCAATTCTTAAGAATAGTCAAATCAAATACTAAGCAAGGTCACACAAACAGCAAGGCACGAGAGCAATCAAGGTGAATCAAAACGAAAATGGCAGTTCAGGTCATGTCACTCTCGCTCAAGGCACAGACACTCCAAATTTAGCTATTGAACATGAATCCAGATTTACTTTACTTATTGCATTTCGTTCAAATTATCCCGCGACGAAAGACCCCCAAATGTGACGTACTTGTTCTTTAATCAAATTAACTCGTTTAAATGTCTAGGGGAAGAACTAGAGCACGCACCTTCACTCCTCCATTCAAACGCTAGATGGTAATTGTCTAAATGAAGCAATGGCAAAAACAGTATCAATTCAAAGGAAGTAGTTTAATTTTCATAAATGCATTTACCTGTGAACGGTGAATGGGCGCCCAGCGCCACAAAAATGCATAGAATGCAAGTAGAAGCAATCAATTCATTTCCACAAATTGAAGCGAGACAAGTAAAACAAACAATGAAAAGAAAGATGTCTGCCCGAGCCGGGGTAATTAACTAAATGTACTTATCTGACCCTTTCGATGAAAACGTGCAGTTGGAGAAGCACGGACCTATACCCCACGCTCACCGCGTCAGCACAGGGGTTGGAATTGGGGGAAGGGGGTCTGAG
This sequence comes from Theodoxus fluviatilis, assembly GCA_034096865.1. Classification (NCBI taxonomy): domain Eukaryota; kingdom Metazoa; phylum Mollusca; class Gastropoda; order Cycloneritida; family Neritidae; genus Theodoxus; species Theodoxus fluviatilis. Next base: position 74,732 of record JAWQFJ010030380.1, on the reverse strand, counting down.
TGCACCGACATTGCAGCCGGTGACCCTGGAGGGAAATCACCACAGTCGATGAAAACAGTTGAACTGGGCATTCTTTCGTTCTCTCTCTCTCTCTGGCATTTCTTCTTCTTCTGCGTCGTGTCGAAGGAACTGGCTCCTACGTCTTCTTCTTCTTCTTCCTCGGAAAGGAGTCGGTCTGCTTTCCAACAAGACAGGCCACCACACTTTAGCAAAGCAGGCAAGCAGGCTGGCAGGCAAGCTGGCTGTTCAACATTCCACCACCCCCTGGCAGAGGCTCTCTTCCAGCCGGTTCCAGGCGGGCTGAGGCTCTCTCATCACCCATCACTCCTCACTTTTACATGGCCACTGCCAAGAGTAGAACACACCAAGCAGGGCGCCGATGTCACTGCTCTTACTGAAAATAAATGTTATGACGCCACGAGCATCCGGCGACACTCGTTTAAATAACTTCGCTGACGTCACCAAGTTCAGCCAGTCCAATCACAACTGTCCATCCCACTCCACTCTGACTGGTCAATTCACACGTTGAAAGTCACAGGTTGGTCAGCGCTAAAACGCCAGTGGAGTCCACTACACTGGTAACGCTTTCAAGTCATTCAACTACACAGGGGTCAATTCTATACTGACACCGGCTCAGGGCAATGAAAAAACCTCTAAAGCTACGGCTCAGCAGACGCATTTTAAACATTTCTAATAATACTAATAACCAGAAGGCATGCAAAAACGTTGTCTCGCCACAAACATCTACGATGCACCTACTCCTCTGTATGACGTGCCAAAGCAAAAACAAAAACATAATTTACAGAAACTTCCCTTCTCTTCCAACTTATACAATAATTATATACCAGTTCCTGGCAACCCCCCCCCCCCCCCCCAGGGCTCTCCCTTCTTGCATGCACACGGTCAGCCTCCCCCCCCCCCCCCACCCCCCCTCAGCCTCTACTCTCTTGTTGTTGAAACCATGCCTTTTGACAGGCGGTGATAGGCGAGCATGCTTTGGGGTTGGACGATGTGGGAGGCGCTATACCGGACGGAAAGAACCTGGGTTTATTTGAATATCATGACGTGAATAGTCCTCTTTCAGTTCAAATTCTTACACCGGATTACATCAACAAACACCTTCCTTCTACGTATAGGAAAATCATCATCATCACTTTGTGGATTTTGCTGGTGTTGTATTGAAACGCAGGAACATATATTCTGGGAATGTTAAGTATTACAAGATTTCTGGAGCAAACTACAGCAATATTTAGAAAGCAGAAAGGCAACATTTTCCAAATGTAAATATTCCATATTCTTTGGTGACAAGCTCGCTCCTCCTATTGTAAATCTTATCTTAATATTAGCCAAAAATATATTCATCAAGCAAAGTGTCGAAATTATGAAATAGCGTTTGACTCCTTTAGGCAAGTCCTTCAGTACACATATAAAATTGAGGAAAGAATTGCTTTCAGAAATGGAATATTGGAACAGCTTCAGAGCAAGTGGTCGCCGGTCCTACCAATATAAATAAAGATGCCATAAACTTTACAAGAAATTGTCCTTTGCCCAACGCCTCTTGAACTCCTCCAACCCCCCCCCCCCCCCCCCCCCCCCTCTCCTCTCCCTTTCCCCTTCCCATTCCAGATCTCATCTCTCATGCTCATCTGCCCCCATGATAACTACAGCATGTAATTTTATGTACAATTCTTCACGTTTTCTATCCTTTTTATTTTTTATTTTTTTCTTAATATTTGTTTATTAACTATTGTAATTAATATGTTGATTATTATTATTATTATTATTATTATTATTATTATTATTATTATTATTATTATTATTGTTAATTGGTAATTGTTAATTGTTTATTATTTATTGTTAATTATTAAGTATTAACTATACATTATTTATTATTTTTATTTTATATATATATATATATATATATATATATATATATATATATATATATATATATATATGTGTGTGTGTGTGTGTGTGTGTATTAAAAAAAATTACTGTTGTGAAAAGTTTTGGTCAGATGTATGTGTATACTCCCCTTTCTGAATAAAGATTATTTTAAAAAATGACGTGAATAGTCCTTACCCAGGACTGCCCAAGGAGACTGCATGCAAATCCACACTGAAGCCAGTTTAGCAGCGTTTAAAAAGCAGCACATCCATTGTCGGCCCCATGTGACCACTTCACCAAGCACATCGAAAGTCTCATTATCGTCTGACAACTTGCCCAACATAC
>JAWQFJ010030380.1:52500-67500 GCA_034096865.1 Theodoxus fluviatilis | reverse complement strand
GGCTGGTTGGCTGGCTGGCTGGTTGGCTGGCTGGTTGGCTGGCTGGTTGGCTGGCTGGCTAGCTAGCTGGCTGGCTAGCTGACTGGCTGGGTGGCTGGCTAGCTGGCTGGTTGGCTGGCTGGCTAGCTGGCTGGCTGGTTGGCTGGCTGGTTGGCTGGCTGGCTGGCTAGCTGGCTGGTTGGCTGGCTGGCTGGTTGGCTGGCTGGCTGGCTGGATGACGTTTTACGGCCCATCATCTATTGTGGGTCATTGATAGCGAAAGCGACTGAAGCTGGTTTGAGTAAGAGCAAGTCAAGTCGTGATTTCCCTGGTTACTCACCAAGTACGACTCGCAATGGGAGACGCCATGGGAGACGCTATGGGAGACACTATGGGAGACGCCATGGGAGACGCTATGGGAGACGCTATGGGAGACGCCATGGGATACGCTATGGGAGACGCTATGGGAGACGCTATGGGAGACACTATGGGAGACGCCATGGGAGACGCTATGGGAGACGCTATGGGAGACGCTATGGGAGACGTTATAGGAGATGCCATGGGAGACGCCATGGGAGACGCCATGGGAGACGCTATGGGAGACGCTATGGGAGACGCTATGGGAGACGCTATGGGAGACGCCATGGGAGACGCTATGGGAGATGCTATGGGAGACGCTGTGGGAGACGCTATAGGAGATGCCATGGGAGACGCCATGGGAGACGCCATGGGAGACGCTATGGGAGATGCTATGGGAGACGCTCTGGGAAACGCTATAGGAGATACTATGGGAGACGCTATGGGAGACGCCATGGGAGACGCTATGGGAGACGCCATGGGAGACGCTATGGGAGACGCTATGGGAGACGCTATGGGAGATGCTATGGGAGACGCTGTGGGAGACGCTGTGGGAGATGCTGTTGGAGACGCCATGGGAGACGCTGTGAGAGATGGTATGGGAGACGCTATGGGAGACGCTATGGGAGACGATATGGGAGATGCTATGGGAGACGCTATGGGAGACGCCATAGGAGACGCTATGGGAGACGCTAAGGGAGACGCTATGGGAGACGCCATGGGAGACGCTGTGGGAGACGCTATGGGAGACGCCATGGGAGACGCTATGGGAGACGCTATGGGAGATGCTGTGGGAGACGCTGTGGGAGACGCCATGGGATACGCTATGGGAGACGCCATGGGAGACGCTATGGGAGACGCCATGGGAGACGCCATGGGAGACGCCATGGGAGACGCCATGGGAGACGCCATGGGAGACGCAATGGGAGACGCTATGGGAGACGCTATGGGAGACGCCATGGGAGACGCCATGAGAGACGCCATGGGAGACGCCATGGGAGACGCCATGAGATACGCCATGGGAGACGCTATGGGAGACGCTATGGAAGACGCCATGGGAGACGCGAAGGGAGACGCTATGGGAGACGTTATGGGAGACGCCATGGGAGACGCCATGGGAGACGCCATGGGAGACGCTATGGGAGACGCTATGGGAGACGCTATGGGTGACGCCATGGGAGACGCGAAGGGAGACGCTATGGGAGACGCAATGGGAGACGCCATGGGGCTTCTCTTACCTCCAATCCACAGGGGAGATGTAGCAGGGAGAGAGGTGGAACAAACACCAGCTCATCAACCTCAGCACTGCATGATTGATTGATTGATGGTGTTTTAAGACCTATCAGCCTTTGTAGGCTATATACGGCTATTAAGCACGGAAATCACTTGAACAGTTTAGAGCATATATGCGAATCAAGTCACGGTGTCCCTAGTTATTCGCCTCTTACGAATCGCGTAGGGAGACGCTGTGGGCCAATTCTTACCCCGAACCCACAGGGGGACAGCACTGCATGCTTGAACTCTAACTATTGCAATACAGTCTACGCAATATATGGACAACAAACTGTGGGAGCCTCCTTGTCGTGTGAAACGTTTTGGCACAGACTGTCACTGTCATCGTAAACAATGTGTATTTCAATCAGTCACCAGACATTTGGGTTCACGTTTCACTGAGAGGTGGAGCTGGGTGCTGAATGCAAAGGAGAACGGGAGATCCCATCGCTGCCAGGGAAAAGAGAAAGTGCAGAGAGAAAGATGGCTGGGATGAATACCGATAGATGGGGGAGGGAGTAGAGAACAAATATGTCTTTTTCGTTGTGCTTTCCTGGCCGTCTGTCTTGTTTATAGGGAGCTGCCAACTGGCCAAGTTTTCCTTTTGTTAACAACAAAGATGTCGTAAGTTGTGTTCGTTGATTTGCTAATACTGGTAAGAGGTGTGAGACATGAAAAGTCAGATTTAAAGGTTAGTATTCTACGAATAACATAGATTCATTCAAAAGGCAGTTATTCATCTGAGTGAAAGGAAATTACTTCCCCAGAGTACTATAAGTCATTGTTCACTTCGTCTTTTTTTGCTGGCAAAAAGGCAACACAGGACACAAATGTTTCCATGCTTTGCGGTGGAGAAGTGTATTCCACATGATGGCGGTGTATGTAGCAACCCAGGTGAGGCAGTGATTGCTTTCAGACAAGAAGGCTAATATTCACCAAAAAGTCGTTATTTTTGTTTCCATGAAATGACCACAGATTGGTACATTTCCGTACAAGCAAAGTGTGTAAATTTTAAAAGTCCGAAAAACTGTCCTGCAGTTTGCGTTTTACCCACGTCATCCCGCATTGTGAGATCAAGAGAACTGAGTCAGCAAGTCCACAATTCACAAATAGTTCAATGGAGAGAAAAAAATCCACTTTTGCTGTAGGATTGGTAGCCGCGATAAAAGCCATTTACTGCGCCAGTCTAAAGCGGTGCCCCATGAAGTAATTACAGCTTTGAAATGCACTGCGTGGGTAGGAGGTTAGGGGGAATTCAGGGCTGCCATTGAAAACATAGGGGATCCACGGAAAACGGCTGATGAACCCTTGATTAAGTGTAGGGAAAGAAGACTGTTCGATTTTGTCTTGCATCTGCCTGCGAAAGAAAATGCCCCTTTCTGGTGAGAGTATGTTCACTGCACGCTCTCCAGCACGCCAGGCCCACCATCTTCCTCAGTCAGGGTGCCATTCCAAATGAAGCGTCTGTAGCAAGGGGTGGGGGTGGGGTGGGGGAGTTTTCCTCTACGTCACCGAGCACAGCATTGCTCCGAAAGAATTCCTCCTCCTCCTTCTTTCCTTCCTTCCTCACTCCTCCCTCCTTTTTCTTCCTTTCTCTCTTCTCCCTCCTTTTCCTTTCTTCCTCTCTCCTCCATCTTTTTCCTTCCTTCCTCTCTCCTTCCTCCTTTTCCTTCCTTCCTCCTCCTCCCTCCTTTTCCTTCCTCCATTTCTCTCCTTTTCCTTCCTTCCTCTCTCCTCCTTCCTGTCGTTGTCGTCGTCCTTCTCTCTCTCTCTCTCTCTCTCTCTCTCTCTCTCATTGCAAAATTGTCGTCAACCAGCTTCTTTCAATGGAGAGATGTGTGTGTGTGGTTTGTAAAAGGGTGTGGAGGTCGGAGAGAGGAGGGGAAGGAGTTGAGGATGGGGGCAAATGGAGGAAGGAAGGAGGGAGGAAAATGTAAGCACCCTTTTCCTATTGCGTGTTTCTCTAACCCCTCCTTTAAAGTTACTTTGTTCATAGACTGATAACAGATTTTCTAGTAACTTCACACTTTTCATTGTAAGGAAGATAAACTGTTTCTTTTTTAACATCCGCCATAATACGTGGTTGTATTAATTATATCGACTCTTTTTAATACTAGAAACTTTGTTACAGTGGAAAATGACATAACCGTTTCTGCTTTCTTGGTATTATACCTGAGAGCATTTTCGAATTTGTTTGAGTCATTTCGCTAACACAGTCTCCGTATATGAAACGAACAGGAATATGTTACATTCTATGCACATTGAAGCAGTAAGTCAAGTCTGTAAATAAGTTTGAAATCTTTCAGACGTCTTCTAATCACTCTGTGGTCTTCAAGTAGATACGCGTGGCTGTTACCTGTCAACGCCGATGAATTTCATGCAATATCGTTGCATTGCATTTTTACTTCAAGGTGATTTGAGTCTACGAGAATAAGTTTTTCATTAAAAAGACAAAAAAACGTATGTTTAATCCTTTAGTCCCTGAAAACATGAAAATTACTTTTCTTTACTAGAGAGATTAATTTATGTTCTGGTAAATGCAACGTAAAGTCTTCTGATGCATTCATTTCAAACAATGCCATTCGTTCTGTTACTCGCACATTCATGCACATTGGTTGCACATTCCTGTTTCAGTGACTGCTTTCAAAAGCAATAGAAGACCCCGTGTGTGAGTGTGTGTGTGTGTGTGTGTGTGTGTGTGTGTGTGTGTGTGTGTTTGTGTGTGTGTGTGTGTGTGTGTGTGTGTGTGTGTGTGTGTGTGTGTGTGTGTGTGTGTGTGTGTGTGTGTGTGTGTGTGTGTGTGTGTGTGTGTGTGTGTGTGTGTGTGTGTGTAAAATGTGATTTTTGGCAGAAGGGATGATAAGATCTACGACCCTTTCTTTGATCTGGCACTAAACAAATTTCACAAGAAGTCATCTTGGTGGATTTTTGTGATATGTTACTAATGAAAGGTTCAGTGTGATTCTTTGGGGATCTGATGACTGCAAAACTCACAAAGATGTGTACCAGCATGTCCACTTCTTTCCTAGACGAAGAACATACTATCTTCTGCTGAGCTTCACATAAACAGGAAGTCAGTGGTCAGTAAGGTTCTATGTTGACTTACAGCCTGATAATCTTTTAGTCTGCCCTTTAAAGTTGTGATAAATGCATAATATGTTCCTTTGCAAGAGTCTTGCCGTTAACTTTGCTCTGCAAAGAGCCATGGGATTTCGAAATTGAACAAATATTTAGGAGAACATAGTCAAAATTATTTGGTTTGTTCCTTTTGTGTTTTTTAGAAACAAATGAGGTATTATTTTAGACGCTATTTTCAGTCTTTTTAATGCAATCTCCAATTTTAATTCTTAAAAGGATTTGAAGGCGTCATTTGCATGAACAATATTCTCTGTAAACTTCCAACCACTGTTTAATTTTTCATCCATCAGCATCGAATTATTTCTCAATGACTCCTTCAATACACTTTCAGGGGATTTCTCAAAGGGCGAGTTTGGCCCAAACTTTCGAGGGCTAGGCGTTTCCTACGTTCCTCGCTCATTAAGACGCACTCACCGTGAAGACGGGAGGCCAAGGGAACGGCTGGAAAAAGAAAATCCTCCTCGAACTTATGCATAAAGAGATTCGCATATTGCGGAGAGAATCTGGTGCCCATGTGTGGCGAGACAACGTTTTTGCATGCCTTCTGGTTATTAGTATTACTAGAAATGTTAAAAATGCGTCTGCTGAGCCGTAGCTTTAGAGGTTTTTTCATTGCCCTGAGCCGGTGTCAGTACAGAATTGACCCCTGTGTAGGTGAAGGACTTGAAAGTGTTACGAGTGTAGTGGACTCCACTGGCGTTTTAACGCTGACCAACCTGTGACTTTCAACTTGTGAATTGACCAGTCAGAGTGGGGTGGAATGGACAGTGGTGATTGGACTGGCTGAACTTGGTGACGTCAGTGAAGTTATTTAAACGAGTGTCGCCGGATGCTCGTGGCGTCATAACATTTATTTTCAGCAAGAGCAGTGACATCGGCGCCCTGCTTGGTGTAGGTGTTTTCTTCCCTTGGCAGTGGCCATGTAAGAGGAGTGATGATAGTAGTGAGAAACCTCAGCCTGCCCGGAGCCGGCTGGAAGCGAACCCCTCTGCCAGGGGGTGGTGGAATGTTGAACAGCCAGCTTGCCTGCCAGCCTGCTTGCCTGCTTTGCTAAAGTGTGGTGGCCTGTCTTGTTGGAAAGCAGACCGACTCCTGTCCGAGGAAGAAGAAGAAGAAGACGTAGGAGCCAGTTCCTTCGACACGACGCAGAAGAAGAAGAAATGCCAGAGAGAGAGAGAGAACGAAAGAATGCACAGTTCAACTGTTTTCATCGACTGTGGTGATTTCCCTCCAGGGTCACCGGCTGCAATGTCGGTGCACTCAGACCCCCTTCCCCCAATTCCAACCCCTGTGCTGACGCGGTGAGCGTGGGGTATAGGTCCGTGCTTCTCCAACTGCACGTTTTCATCGAAAGGGTCAGATAAGTACATTTAGTTAATTACCTCGGCTCGGGCAGACATCTTTCTTTTCATTGTTTGTTTTACTTGTCTCGCTTCAATTTGTGGAAATGAATTGATTGCTTCTACTTGCATTCTATGCATTTTTGTGGCGCTTGTCGCCCATTCACCGTTCACAGGTAAATGCATTTATGAAAATTAAACTACTTCCTTTGAATTGATACTGTTTTTGCCATTGCTTCATTATTAGACAATTACCATCTAGCGTTTGAATGGAGGAATGAAGGTGCGTGCTTGGTTCTTCCCCTAGACATTTAAACGAGCCATTTGATTAAAGAACGAGTACGTCACATTTGGGGGTCTTTCGTCGCGGGATAATTTGAACGAAATGCAATAAGTAAAGTAAATCTGGATTTATGTTCAATAGCTAAATTTGGAGTGTCTGTGCCTTGAGCGAGAGTGACATGACCTGAACTGCCATTTTCGTTTTGATTCACCTTGATTGCTCTCGTGCCTTGCTGTTTGTGTGACCTTGCTTAGTATTTGATTTGACTATTCTTAAGAATTGAGTAGGTAATTGGTGTGGGAAGTTTGCTAGAGTGCTCTTTAGTGTTTGGGGAGTTGATACACTAGTCATGGAGTGGAGGGAAGAGGTGTGGAAGGAGACTGTGGGGAGAAGGGAGAAATATGAAGCAGAGTGGAGGGAGAGTGGACGGGTGCGTGAGGAGGGGAATGACGGAGTTCACCCTTATAGGTCTGTAGGATTTGGGGTCCTGTATGGAAGGGATGAAATTGATAGGGATGATGAGATGGATGAAGTGGTGATGCGTTCCACCAGGAAGAGGAGGCAGCATGAATGGGAGATGCGCAAGATGGGCATGGAGTCAGCTGAGAGAGTGAAGAGATTGGAAATAGAGGCCACAGAGAGGATGAAGAAAGGCAGGATGGAGGCAGCAGAGAGAGCCGGGGTAGGGGCCGAGGAGTTGGACAGAGAGAGATTGGAGATTGAACAGATAAGGGAGAAGAATGAGAGAGGGAGACAGAAGCAGCTTGAGAGGAAACGATTAGAATTGGAGATAGAGGAAGCAGAGAGGGAGGCTGCTGAGAGGTGTGAGAGGGAGAGACGGGAGGCAGAGAGAGAGAAGGCCAGGGAGGCTGCGGCGAGAGAGCTGGAGCGAGAGAGGTTTTGGGAGAGAGTTGAAGAGAGAAGGGAGAAGATAAAGGCAGCCAGAGGGAGGATGTGGGAGCGGAAGTTAGAGAGAGAGAGGAGGCAGGAGAGAGAGAGAGCTGGGAGGGTTGCTGCTGAGGAGAGTCGGTGTGAGGAGGTTGTTGTTGCTTGTGAGGAGGTTGTTGTTGCTGAGGAGGTTGTTGTTGCTGAGGAGGTTGTTGTTGCTGAGGAGGTTGTTGTTGCTGAGGAGGTTGTTGCTGAGGAGAGTCGGTGTGAGGAGGTTGTTGCTGAAGAGAGTCAGTGTGAGATGGTTGCTTGTCGTTCGTTGGAGAGAGTGGGAATTGACAGAGTCATAGTCGAGGACAGGGTCAGAGTCGGAGACAGGGTCAGAGTCGAGGACAGGGTCAGAGTCGGAGACGTAGTCAGGGACAGAGACGTAGTCAAGGACAGAGACGTAGTCAGGGACAGAGACGTAGTCAAGGACAGAGACGTAGTCAGGGACAGAGACGTAGTCAGGGACAGAGACAGAGTCAGGGATGGAGACAGAGAAGTGTCAAGGGTGAAGGTGGAGGGAGAGGACAAGTGTGTGAGAGAGGAAGAGATGGAAGTTGAGAATGAGTCTGAGAGTGGGGTGTTGATGTGTTCCACCCGGAAGGAGAGGGAGAAGTTGAAGGATGAGACTGAGAGTGGAGTGTTGATGTGTTCCACCCGGAGGAAGAGGAAGTGTGAGGAAGGAATTGAGTCTTGTGGGAAGACTGGTGTGGAGTTGGAGGATGTGGGAGAGGAAGGAATTGAGTCTTGTGGGAAGACTGGTGTGGAGTTGGAGGATGTGGGAGAGGAAGGAATTGAGTCTTGTGGGAAGACTGGTGTGGAGTTGGAGGATGTGGGAGAGGAAGGAATGGAGATGGGAGAGGTTGCATGTGGTGGTGTGAGTCTCGGAGAGGCGAGCCACAGAGAGAGGAAATGGTTTGACTGGAGGAAGAGGAAAAAAGGCTAAATTTAGAGAGAGGAATGACTGGGTGTGAGAGTGAGAAAGAGTTGATGTGGTTGGCTGTTTATTGGAGTGTGCTGTGCAGGGAATGTGATGGGTGGAGTGCGAGAGTTTTGTGGGCCAGTGTGATGGTCAGGTGGTTGTGTGGTGCGATGGTTTTTGAGTTTAGTATAGACCATGTAACCCAGGGTCCCCTGTTGCTTGAGAGTTGATTGTTTTCTTGATTGAATTGTGAATTGTGAAAAAATGTCATTTCCATAACATTTTTTCTCATTGTGGTAGGGAGGTGTGGCGAGACAACGTTTTTGCATGCCTTCTGGTTATTAGTATTACTAGAAATGTTAAAAATGCGTCTGCTGAGCCGTAGCTTTAGAGGTTTTTTCATTGCCCTGAGCCGGTGTCAGTACAGAATTGACCCCTGTGTAGGTGAAGGACTTGAAAGTGTTACGAGTGTAGTGGACTCCACTGGCGTTTTAACGCTGACCAACCTGTGACTTTCAACTTGTGAATTGACCAGTCAGAGTGGGGTGGAATGGACAGTGGTGATTGGACTGGCTGAACTTGGTGACGTCAGTGAAGTTATTTAAACGAGTGTCGCCGGATGCTCGTGGCGTCATAACATTTATTTTCAGCAAGAGCAGTGACATCGGCGCCCTGCTTGGTGTAGGTGTTTTCTTCCCTTGGCAGTGGCCATGTAAGAGGAGTGATGATAGTAGTGAGAAACCTCAGCCTGCCCGGAGCCGGCTGGAAGCGAACCCCTCTGCCAGGGGGTGGTGGAATGTTGAACAGCCAGCTTGCCTGCCAGCCTGCTTGCCTGCTTTGCTAAAGTGTGGTGGCCTGTCTTGTTGGAAAGCAGACCGACTCCTGTCCGAGGAAGAAGAAGAAGAAGACGTAGGAGCCAGTTCCTTCGACACGACGCAGAAGAAGAAGAAATGCCAGAGAGAGAGAGAGAACGAAAGAATGCACAGTTCAACTGTTTTCATCGACTGTGGTGATTTCCCTCCAGGGTCACCGGCTGCAATGTCGGTGCACTCAGACCCCCTTCCCCCAATTCCAACCCCTGTGCTGACGCGGTGAGCGTGGGGTATAGGTCCGTGCTTCTCCAACTGCACGTTTTCATCGAAAGGGTCAGATAAGTACATTTAGTTAATTACCTCGGCTCGGGCAGACATCTTTCTTTTCATTGTTTGTTTTACTTGTCTCGCTTCAATTTGTGGAAATGAATTGATTGCTTCTACTTGCATTCTATGCATTTTTGTGGCGCTTGTCGCCCATTCACCGTTCACAGGTAAATGCATTTATGAAAATTAAACTACTTCCTTTGAATTGATACTGTTTTTGCCATTGCTTCATTATTAGACAATTACCATCTAGCGTTTGAATGGAGGAATGAAGGTGCGTGCTTGGTTCTTCCCCTAGACATTTAAACGAGCCATTTGAGTAAAGAACGAGTACGTCACACCATGGCTGTGCCGTGTTTTTGTAGATACATTCTGTCACCGAAGGAGAAGGCGTTATGCTCCAGGATGAACCGAATGAGAGCGAGGATATTTTCGGGAGAGGAGCAGTTGTTCTCGTGTAGAGCCGACGCGGTGGCTGCTATGCCGTTCTCGTGGGGGATGCTAGTGTAGTGTTCATTGTAGAGGTTAACAAGACACCAATTAAGTTTTTTTAAGCCTTGTCCTGTAAGCGTCTTGTTTGAGAACGCTATTGACAATGTCTGTCTGTTGAAGTATAGGTAGCTCGCCATATTCATAGGATTAATCAAGTCTCTTCAGTGTAAGACACCAAGTTTTATAAAAACACATTTCTCTTCACGTTAATTTCCTGAAGTATAGGATTCTAGATGTCAGTCGATGACACTAATAGTCGTAAACATATTCGAATGTTCTACCCGTGTCGTTCTTATTTTTAATTTCGAAAATGACAATTTGTTTTACAATGAACATAACATTATTTTATACAACACAAAACACGGGGGGGGGGGGGGGGGGGGGGGTGTGTTAATACATATGCTACATTGTCATTAGTCATGGACATTAGCAGCTGGCCTGTCCGTCATGAAGAATTTGAGCGATGCATGCATTTGAAATCGTTCACTGAAATCAGCATATCGCTTTGTATCAGTAACGTTGAAGTGCAAAGAGTAACAGCGTTTGAAATAAACATATATGTGTTAAAAGCGTCCATAAATTCCAAGTTGCGTTTGCAGTGAGGGAAGTGCAAAATCAATATGTCACGTGACGAGGGATGTATCGCACAAAATGTGCACGCACGTAGAGCACGAGATCACGCACCGCTCCATGCCGACATCCACCTCGCAACTTCCCGCTGTGCGTATGCGCCGCAGGTGCCTATCGTCCATGCTGGCACATCAAAAGGCGAGCGCCCCGGGGCGCTGTGACATACATCCCATCTCCTCTAAAGCTTGGCTTTATATAGCCTACAAAGGCTGATAGACCGTAAAACTCCATCCATCCATCCTCTAGAGCTTAATGCTGCAGGGCGCCTCGAGGCGCTGTGACCTACTTCCCATCTCCTCTAGAGCTCAATGCTGCAGGGCGCCACAAGACGTTGTGACCTACTTCCCATCTGCTCTAGAGCTTAATGCTGCAAGGCGCCCCGGAGCGCTGTGACCTACTTCTCATCTCCTCTAAAGCTTAATGCTGCAGGGCGCCACGAGGCGCTGTGACCTACTTCCCATCTCCTCTAGAGCCTAATGCTGCAAGGCGCCCCGGAGCGCTGTGACCTACTTCTCATCTCTTCTAAAGCTTAATGCTGCAGGGCGCCACGAGGCGCTGTGACCTACTTCCCATCTCCTCTAGAGCTTAATGCTGCAGGGCGCCTCGAGGCGTTGTGACCTACTTCCCATCTCCTCTAGAGCTTAATGCTGCAGGGCGTCACGAGGCGCTGTGACCTACTTCCCATCTCCTCTAGAGCTTAATGCTGCAGGGCGCCCTGGGGCGCTGTGACCTACTTCCCATCTCCTCTAGAGCTTAATGCTGCGGGGCGCCACGAGGCGCTGTGACCTACTTCCCATCTCCTCTAGAGCTTAATGCTGCGGGGCGCCACGAGGCGCTGTGACCTACTTCCCATCTCCTCTAGAGCTTGGCCTTATATAGCTTACAAAGGCTGATAGACGGTAAAACTCCATCCATCCATCCATCCTCTAGAGCTTAATGCTGCACGGCGCCACGAGGCGCTGTGACCTACTTTCCATTTCCTCTAGAGCTTAATGCTGCACGGCGCCACGAGGTGCTGTGATCTACTTCCCATCTCCTCTAGAGCTTAATGCTGCAGGGCGCCACGAGGTGCTGTGATCTACTTCCCATCTCCTCTAGAGCTTGGCCTTATATAGCTTACGAGGCGCTTGCCTTAACAACGCGCGGCAGTCGGAGCCCAGCAACTTCCTGGACAACTCAAGGACTGTGAGTTGCAGCACGACGACCGCTGACTGCTGATCGATCCAGATGAGGACCCTTGCTTTACTTCACAGCCTGGTGATTTACACTGAACACTGGCTGGCGCGACAGATGTGCATTATGCATTCACTCTGAAGGAGGCGCTGAGTTTGCAAGCCAACGGTGAGACGTAAGGCTTGTTCAGGAGTACAAAGCGCTGCATGAGCGCTTCATGTTGGCAATTGAGCGCTCTTTGCCTCTCCTGAATACCTACAGATTTAGTGCACCGCTTCACTTGTTAAAGGGGAGGTAAATCTTCTGCGCCCCATGTTGTGTTGATAGACGCTAAGAAAGTGTTTTCTTTGCCACATACATCGTTTATGCATGTTTAAATGTATTCTGCATGAATAAAGTCCACTACTGTGTCATCCTTACTTGCCATGACTCGCGCATACAGAGCGCTTGGAGCAAATAAAGCCCGTTCCAGTCCCAAAATGATGTTTCTGAGGGTTATTTTACGCATCGACGGCCAGTGCGGGATGGAAGACGCCATTTTGAAAATCGTCTGAATCACCTCGGATCGGTGATGCACAGCGCTGCTCAGCGCTGAGTGAATCACGCCCCAAAATTGCTGTTCAGGAGTGAATCACATGCAGCGCTGCGCCTCCTGAACACGCCTTAGGTGTGCAGTAAACCTACATTACCTGAAACCCGCAGAATCGTTTCCATTTGACTGAGCTCACCACTCAGAGTTGCGCCCCTTTTCTATATTCCCGGTATCCTACCCCGCCGCAAAGGAACTATTAACATTTTATTGTTTGGCGGAGTCTTCCACTTGTGGGTTGGGGGGAAGAATAGACCCACCCCGCCTCCATACGCGTTTCGTAAGAAGCGAATAACTGGCGAAATGGAGACTTGACTTCATCTTATTTTAACCAACTCTAATGTTTCCGCGATTGTTCGCCTCAAAGACAAGACAAAAACTACAAAGGCGGATAGGCCGTAACGTTCCATTTATCCCAATCGCTTTCCTGTGCGCATTTCCCCATCTTCCCCCTTTTTTTAAAATTCAAACACAACTTTGTATCTTCATCAGAGGATGGCACTATTCCGCTCTCTCCAGCTTCTTCTTTCATACCATCGTGCTCCTCCATCCTCCACTTCCTCGACCTCCTCCTCCTCCCCCCCCTCCTCCTCCTCCTCCTACTCCTCCTCCTCCTCCTCCTCCTCCTCCTCCTCCTCCTCCTCCCCCTGTTCCTCCTCCTCCTGTTCCTCCTCCTCCTATTCCTCCTCCTCCTGTTCCTCCCCCCTCCTCCTGTTCCTCCTCCTCCTCCTCCTCCTCCTCCTGTTCCTTCTCCTCCTATTCCTCCTCCTCCTGTTCCTCCCCCCTCCTCCTGTTCCTCCTCCTCCTCCTCCTCCTCCTCCTCCTCCTCCTCCTCCTCCTCCTCCTCCTCCTCCTCCTCCTGTTCCTCCTCCTGTTCCTCCTCCTCCTCCTGTTCCTCCTCCTGTTCCTCCTCCTCCTCCTCCTCCTCCTCCTCCTCCTCCTCCTCCTCCTCCTCCTCCTTCTCCTCCTTCTCCTCCTCCTCCTCCTCCTCCTCCTCCTCCTCCTCCTTCTGTTCCTCTTCCTTCTCCTCCTCCTCCTTTTCCTCCTCCTTCTCCTCCTCCTCCTCCTCCTCCTCCTCCTCCTCCTCCTCCTCCTCCTCCTCCTCCTCCTCCTCCTCCACCTCCTCCTCCTCCTGCTGTTTCTCCTCCTCCTCTTGTTCCTCCTCCTCCTCCTCCTTCTCCTCCTCCTGTTCCTCCTCCTCCTCCTCCTCCTCCTCCTCCTCCTCCTCCTCCTCGGCATCGTTCTCTCTGTATTCTTTCTCATTCTCTCCAGTGTATTTGCTCTCAACCACTGCTATGAAGTCGCTGCCTGTTTTGCCATTGCCATTAGTCTCTCGTCTCCGTCATTACTGTCTCACTCTTCTATATGTCTTCTGCTGCTTCATCTTGTAGACAGATTTACCGCTTATAAACGTCTGACCCACCCAATCTGTGTATGAAAATTGCGGTCAATACCCCTCGTATATGCATGCAACAATACGATGCGTGACGACCTGCTTGAAACGTCTGAATATCCAGTCGCATAGAGGCATCCTGCTAAGATTACAATATAATGTCGGGAGATGTGGAAAATGAATGCCACAGGGCCAATTAATGAACAGTTTTGTTTGGTCATAGCTTTGATTATAACTGGGACTCACAACAAGTAGACTACAAATGGAAACTTTTTTTCTTTTAATTATACATGTAGAACAAAAACAAATCAATATTCAGCTGTGGTGGAAAAACATACAGCAACAAGATACGGGCACTTTAAAGACAACCTAGGCAAGTTCTTGAGTTGCAAAGTTGATGCATTTAATAATTTTTATAAGCCAGAATGAAGAATTATAATGACAAAGTTTCGAATGGTAGTCTCTGAACTGTATTGTCGTAAATCATATGTAGAAAATATTCTCCAAAATGTCCGTCTTGCAGGCCAGATGAAAAAAGAACACATCTTGCGTGGTTGCCCTCTATACGTGGACATTAGAGCAAAAATACTCGAGATCTTGTGTCGAGCTCTTTCGTGGTAACATTTCAGTCAATGTGACATTTTAAAAAGATTAGGCGTGTATCTATATTAATCAGTAATAGAAAAGCTGATGCTCGTGCACCTATTGAGCTTGATGACGATATATTTCAGTGGCAATGCAAGACGAATCCTCCTGTATGGACACCAGTGTCCCAATTACCTGTAAAATGGGCTCGAGTCCTGTACCAGAAACTTGTTCTCTCTCTCTCTCTCTCTCTCTCTCTCTCTCTCTCTCTCTCTCTCTCTCTCTCTCTCTCTCCCCACATCCCCCACCATCGCCACCAAAGCCCCTCATCACTCTCCCTAAACCTTTTCTCCCTTCGCCCCAGGCTGGGTACATCGCGGTGGCTATCAATGATTGTTCGCGGTTCGATACCGTGGTTCCGGGGCTGAGCCGATTACGGCTTGCTCGCCAACGCAACCCCACAAACCAAGAAGCCAGTTCCTCTGCATCTCAGCTTTCCCCTGCCCGTACGGCGGACAGCCAACAGCTTCTCCTTTCCCATCCCCAGTTCTCCCTTTTCCCAAACCAAAGTTCCTTCGCAGGACGCTACTGTTGCCCCTTCTTCCCCCAACCTTCGTCCTCCACCGGCTGGCGCGGGCTGCCCACCCCTCCTGCTGCAGCACCACGCCATCTGCCTTGGGACGCAGGCGACGCGATGCCGCCACTGCCTGCCCCCACCACTGCCTGGCCTGGCCAGCGCTGCTGACACTGCTGCTGCTGCTGCTGGGTGCTGGGC
>JAWQFJ010030380.1:0-45000 GCA_034096865.1 Theodoxus fluviatilis | reverse complement strand
CCCTCCCTCCCCCCCTCTCCCCCTCTCCCCCCCCCCTCTCTCTCTCTCTCACTCTCTCTCTCTCTCTCTCTCTCTCTCTCTCTCCCCTCTTTCTCTCTCTCTCTCTCTCTCTCCCCTCTTTCTCTCTCTCTCTCTCTCTCTCTCTCTCTCTCTCTCCCCCCCCCCTCTCTCTCTCTCTCTCTCTCTCTCTCTCCTTGCCGCGTAGCAAAGCGTTTCCAGTCGAGGTCTAGTAACGATGACTCCGCGTCCGATGTCTGCGATCAAAAGACTTGGCCAAGCATGTTCTGTAGTACTGGAATTGGTGTATTGGCAGTAGATGTGCGTCTTTGAACTATTCGTGCATCGTCAGTTTCGCTTCAGTGCGATTTCGACTTTCATCTGGCTCCTGGTAGTTGCAGCAGCAGCTGCTTGGCGCGACCGTAGGTGACCGCAGTCAAGAACCAGACGGTCTCCACGCTAGAGAGTGTTGTACAATGCGGACAGAGAGTGAAGAAACGAAGTCACGCTAGAGGAGTTCATGGCCTGTGGAGAAATACTTTGACAGACTCCC
Source organism: Theodoxus fluviatilis (assembly GCA_034096865.1). Classification (NCBI taxonomy): domain Eukaryota; kingdom Metazoa; phylum Mollusca; class Gastropoda; order Cycloneritida; family Neritidae; genus Theodoxus; species Theodoxus fluviatilis. The sequence goes on along the minus strand of JAWQFJ010030380.1, from coordinate 44,450 downwards.
GGAACATCACGCTTAAAAAGGATGTCATAGCTCTCACCTGTTTTTTGCCTTTTAGAGGCTCTTTCAGAAGATAATTCTCTCTCTGACTGTTGTGCTCATTAGTATGGTTTGGACCCCAGGAGGACTGGGTAAACTGATTGTGTCTAGATTCCTGCAATACTGCACTGAACTCAGTCACTTTGGCTGCTGGGGGCAGCCCCTTGCTAAATGAGCTGCCGGGTCCCGAAAGCCCAGCAGCCAAGCAGAGATTCCTGTTGATGAACGGAGTATCGAGCAGCTCAGCCCGTATGCTGCACTTTGGAAATCTGCCCATGGATTCAGCATTGGGACTTGCAGAAAAACTGGGGCGGGGTTTGCTCTGGTCTGCCAGTCACCTCCTGTATTGCGCGCTCAAGTCTTAGTTGATGTTGTCTTTTCTTTCCTACTCCTGCTATTCCTAGTTTTTCCGATGCCCCTTTCAGTCCGTCTGCTAGACTCGTTTCCGTCTACGCAGTCCTGACGGAGAGCACAATCGGAGCAGCAAAATTGCCACGGAAAAATACGACGGCACCCAAAATAGACTTGACAACTTGCCACCCCGTAACCAGCAGTGTTGGCGGAGCCTTGGCGCTGCTGAAGATGGCTTTTCTGCAGCGAGGCTGCGCGCCGTGGAGCGGGACAGCTGTCTGCGATAAAATTCAGTGGTGCCATGCAGAGGCGCGCCCTGATAATCCACCAGTGAAAACTACATTTGGATTGATGACGTACACGACCGAAATAGTTACCCCGATCCAAGATAACACTTTCCGTGAATCGTAGCACCTGCATGTAAAGATAAGCGTGGTGATGACGTTTACGAGTCAGTAATTTGGGTGTTTAGCACGATATATAGACGTAGCGCTTTAAAGCATTCCTGTCGACACACTTGCATGAGTGTCGTACATCACTTTCGCGAAAAGTGGCGCGTGTGCCCTCCTTTCCCCGTGACGTCATTTCACAGGGAAAAATCGAACCCCGACAGTGTTTCGGTGCAATGTTTCCCACAGGGGCCCAAATATAGAAGACCCCCTTGAAGAGATGACTGTCCGACATTGTTATTGTTGCTGTCGTCGCTGCTGATATTGTTACTGTTGATGTTATTGCTTTTGTCGTTTTTTTGTTGTTGTTGTAGAAGTTGTTGTTGTTGTTGATAGTGGTGATGGTGGTGGTGCTGGTGTTGCTGGTGGGGGTGCTGGTGGTGGTAGTGATGGTGGTTTTCTACTATGTTAAGGATCCAAACATTTTAGGGGTTATCAACATTTTTCGGCAAGGCTTACATATATTTAATGTTTTTAATGTCTCCATCCTACCTTGAGTATCACCGCGCTCAAATGGCTTTCTACCGAGAATACCACAACACTTTGAAATGACTTTCTACATTGAGTACTTCAACACTTTTCAAACGGCTTTCTACTTAGAATACTACAACACTTTCAAATGACTTTCTACTTTGAATACCACAACACTGTCAAATGACTTTCTACCTTGAGTACCTCAACACTTTTCAAATGGCTTTCTATCTTGGAAACTTCGACACTTTTCAAATGGCTTTCTACCCCGAACACTACAACACTTTCAAATGGTTTTCTATCTATAATACTACAACACTTTCAAATGGCTTTTTACCTATGCCGTAACAAGAAAACTCAAGGACAGCGTGCCTTCTCCTATATTGGACCTGTAACCTGGAATAGTCTCCCTCTCTCAGTCCGTCATTCCGACACTCTGCCCCAGTTCAAAAGTGCTCTAAAGACCCACCTCTTCCGATCCGCCTTTCCCGCTGAGCTGTTGTGTATATGGTATAGTTTGTTCTATTGATCTTAGGTTTTTTTAATGTGTGTAGTCTGTGAGTTTTTGCAGGAATGTGGTGAGCGGTTGTATGAGTGTTGATTCTTTGGATTGTAAACGCCATGAGCTTGCCTGTCAAAGGAAGGTATGTGCGTATGAATCAACTATATTATTATTATAATACTACAATTCTTTCAAATGGCTTTCTACCTAGAATACTACAACACTTTCAAATGAATTTCTACCTTGGAAACTTCAACACTTTTCAAATGGGCGACACCATTGTCCAGAATCACGCCCTCAGCTTACTATCGATACTGCTACCATCGCATTGTTCCCAATAATTCACTCTCGCCCTGTGCTCCCCCTCCAACCCTCGCCCGAATTCCGAGCTCCCCACTCTTTCAGTACTTTGTGATTTCCCGTCCCCACCCCGCACCCAATATTCCAGCCTGCCTCCTCTTATCAGCATGCCCACCCTTCCTAAAAAATTACCCCACCTTCACCCAAACTGTAATACCTCTACCATCACCTAAACTGTAATACCCCCACCCTCATCCAAACTGTAATACCTCTACTCTCACTTAAACTGTAATACCCCTACCCTCATCCAAACTGTAATACCTCTACTCTCACTTAAACTGTAATACCCCTACCCTCATCCAAACTGTAATACCTCTACTCTCACTTAAACTGTAATACCCCTACCCTCATCCAAACTGTAATACCCGCATCGTCACCCAAACTGAAATACCCTCCCCCTCCCTCAAACTGTAATATCTCTACCCTCACCCAAACTGTAGCACTCCCACCCTCACCCGAAATGTGTTACCCCCGCCCTCACCCACACTGTAATACCCCCACCCTCACCCACACTGTAATACCCCCACCCTTACCCAAACTGTTATACCCCCACCCTCACTCAAATCTCCCCAGGTCCTTTGGATGAGACCTTAATAAACCGAGGTCTAGTGTGTGATACGCATTCACAACATCAAAATCACGCACTATAAAGATCCTGACGCTCATGTCCTCGACGGGTGGGTGTCGGCCACAGTAAAAACACCCAGCATGCACAACATGGAAAACAGTGTGCCAGCGCCCTTGGCAGCAGGACACTGGTCTCATTGACTTGAGACACTACACACTGAGAGGCAGCCTCGACATCGGCTGAAGCGCTTTGAGTCTCACTGAGTGGGAGTATCGCGCGGTATAAGAGTGATTAATAATAATACCCCCACCGTCACGCAAACTGCAGTACCACCACTCTCACCTAAACTGTAATACTCCCACCCTCACCCAAACTGTAATAATCCTGCTTTCACCTAAACTGTAGTATCCCCACCCTCACCCAAACTGTAGCACTCCCACCCTCACCCGAAATGTGTTACCCCCGCCCTCACCCACACTGTAATACCCCCACCCTCACCCACACTGTAATACCCCCACCCTTACCCAAACTGTTATACCCCCACCCTCACTCAAAATGTAATACCCCCCCACCCTTACCCGCACTGTAAAACTCCCACCCTCACCCACCCTGTAATACCCCCACCCTCACCCACACTGTAATACCCCCACCCTCACCCAAATTGTAATACCCCCCCCCACCCTTACCCGCACTGTAAAACTCCCACCCTCACCCACCCTGTAATACCCCCACCCTCCCCCACACTGTAATACCCCCACCCTTACCCAAACTGTAATACCCCCAACCTCACCCACACTGTAATCCCCCCACCCTCACCCACACTGTAATACCCCTACCCTCGCCCAAACTGTAATACCCCCACCCTCACCCACACTGTAATACCCCCACTCTCACCCAAACTGTAATACCCCCACCCACACCCAAACTGTAATACCCCCACCCTCACCCACACTGTAATACCCCACCTTCACCCACACTGCAATACCCCCACCCTTACCCAAACTGTTATACCCCCACCCTTACCCACACTGTAATACCCCCACCCTTACCCATACTGTAATACCCCCACCCTCACCCAAACTGTAATACCCCCACCCTCATCCACACTGTAATACATCCACCCTCACCCACACTGTAATACCCCCACCCTCACCCACACTGTAATACCCCCACCCTCACCCACAATGCAATACCCCCACCCTTACCCAAACTGTTATACCCCCACCCTCCCCCACACTGTAATACCTCCACCCTTACACAAACTGTTATATCCCCACCCTCACCCACACTTTAATACCCCCACCCTCACCCAAACTGTAATACCCCCACCATTACCCACACTGTAATACCCCCACCCTCACCCACACTGTAATACCCCCACCCTCACCCACACTGTAATACCCCCACCCTCACCCACACTGTAATACCCCCACCCTCACCCACACTGTAATACCCCCACCATCACCCACACTGATATACCCCCACCCTTACCCAAACTGTTATACCCCCACCCTCATCCACACTGTAATACCCCCACCCTCACCCACACTGTAATACCCCCACCCTCACCCAAACTGTAATACCCCCGCCCACACCCAAACTGTAATACCCCCACCCTTACCCAAACTGTTATACCCCCATCCTTACCCACACTGTAATACCCCCACCCTCACCCACACTGTTATACCCCCACCCTCACCCACACTGTAATACCCCCACCCTCACCCACACTGTTATACCCCCACCCTAACCCACACTGTAATACCCCCACCCTCACCCACACTGTAATACCCCCACCCTCACCCACACTGTAATACCCCCACACTTACCCAAACTGTTATACCCCCACCCTCACCCACACTGTAATACCCCCACCCTTACCCACACTGTAATACCCCCCACCCTTACCCACACTGTAATACCCCCACCCTTACCCACACTGTAATACCCCCACCCTTACCCACACTGTCATACCCCCACCCTCACCCAAAATAATACCCCCACTCTCACCCTAACTGTAATACACCCGCCCACACCCAAACTGTAATACACCAACCCTCGCACAAACTGTAATACCCCCACGCTGTTCTGTGTTCACCCATTTGTGCCCCCTTCCCAGTATGCACAGACTCTTCCAAACACTAATGTTTCCGTCTCGCCCTGTTTCCGGTATCCTCTCCCTCTCGCCATCTTTAAATCTCCATTCTCATCCTACTCAGTCGCCCCACTGTTTCTCTTTTTCCAGCCTTCCCGCCCTCATTCAAACTATCATGTCTCCATCCTCATCTACAGTGTATTTCCCTGTATCCCTGCCCTCATCCAAATTCCAGTGACTTCCGTTTTAACCCCACTCTCAGTGTTCTCACTTCTACCCCGTCCCTCGTGTCCTCTTTCTGTCCCTGTTCCTAGTATCCTCGCCCACGTCCCCCTGTGGGTTCCCTACGCGATTTGTAAGAGGCGAATAACTAGGGACACCGTGACTTGATTTGCGTTTACTCTAAACTGTTCTAGCGATGTTCGTGCTTACTGGCCTTACATAACCTACAAAGGCTGATAGGCCGTAAAACACATTCAATCCAATCCAATTCAATCCTCGCCCACGCTAAAAAAAGCATTATTCCTACCCTCACCCTGTTTCCAATATCTTTACTTCTCGCCATGTCCCGTGCGTCAACTCACCTTGTGTCATCTGTTTTCTGTCCTCTGCACAATCTGTAGACTTGCAGCGTGACTCTAAGCTTCCTGCGTTTGTAAGAGCGCCTGTCAAGCCAGATCAGCTGGCAACTAGAATAGGTGGGATTATTTGGGGGGGTTTCCCCTCGGTCGGAGACGAACCAGGCCCAGGTCTGCCCATAACACGGCACCAAGCTCATGTTCCCAGCAGGTAGCTTACAATATCGAAATACCCCTTCATGAGTGATGCTACCGAGCGTCTTCTACGAAAAACTGTCAACGGCAACAGCCAAAATATATCCTAAAATATGATGGTGAGATCTGATATCCGAGAGGGATTTCCATAAGGCGCCAGCCACAAGACTCTTTCCTCAACTTTGTCATGCTCAGTCACGTGCGGTGCAGTATAGTATAGTGGCAGTGTATACAGGAGAAGACAACACGGGCCATGGTAGCTCAGCTGGTAAATCATTTCGGGCGCTAACCGAATTTTATCCTGTATGTCCCACGCAGGGCTTTGACTCTATATGTTAAACTCTACAACCACGCTGGCATTTGCAATGATCGCAAAGAAATCCCTTCCCTGATTCATTTTAAAGACAATCCCTTTCTCGGAGAGAAAATGCGTTTGCCTTGCACATACCATGACATATTTTCAATGATAAAAACATCCTTACAACAGTTGCTAAATTAGACAATCAACCCACATTCATTGTTTGTGCGTCCAAAACATTGTCATTATGTGGGCGCTGTGAAGCAGCATTGTCTGGGGTCAAGTGGCGTTGCACCGTGGCATACCCCCCTTCACCACCAACCGCCACCACCACCCCGACCCTCAGCTGCAGCCAGTACCGAGGGGGCTGTCGCTACTGATCCGTTCCAAAGTTGCGTCTTCAATCACTTCAGAGTCCTGCCGCGTCATCTTTCCAGTCTACTTCATTGATTCGGTGTTCTCTAGGGCTCCCCCACTTCCATGGCTACTGGCAAGCGGTAGAGGTGGCGGTGACCGCAGCATTATCGCAGCGCTTGCTGGGACATGCCCCGGTGGCCCTGGATGAGGCGGGACAGTGCTTGCGTACACAGAGCCGTCTATTGACTTCCATTGTGCACACACACATTGTTAACCCCGTTGTCTGGACGTCCAGGTGATCCGAATGCAGCGAACCTTACCACGGCGGTGACTTCACCGCAGTGCTGCCGCTGTTTGCAGTTGCAATTAGGTGATTGACCATTGTGATCAGCGTCTCTTGCAGAAATGGCGAATCGTTGTCATTTACTGATTTGTAAAACCCCATTCCCTGAAACAGCCGATAGTTTTTCTACGCGCATTGTGCGCTTTGGTGTGGTGTTGCATCCGCGCGTGCGCATGCATGCACGCGTTTGTGTTTAGTGTGGGAGCGCCTAAAAAGACTACATATGTGGCTATCTATATGATATTAGCTGACTTCGATAGGACGTGAGGAACCTAGCGTGACATCAGTGCGAAACTCCTCCCTGCATCATTCACAGCAGACGACCTCAGCCCTTTCCCCATTGCAATGACTTGTTCTGCACGCCTCGAGGCAAAGCTTGAGTGCAGCTGCCACGTTTTCCTCCATATATCCCTGTCGTCTCTGTCTCCACGTTCACCCTTCTTTCCATGCACATATTTACTCACTTGCAATGCTTTCGTTTAGTTAATTGTTTGCGTTGTTTTGAACGATACCGCCTGTTAGCCTCACAAGTGCCTGCTAATGCACCATCAGTTTTCAGTCACGTGTTTCATGACAGACGAGTCCAAAATGTCTACATTTCCCAGAGCTAATGTGATGAACATTCACTCGTGTGACGTCATTTGCTTTGTGTCACATTCATGGAAGTTTCCATGGCGCGCGACAGGTTTAGCACGAATGGATTATTGACAAACGAGTGGTAACAGATGATAAAACTCACGCGTGTCGTTCACCAAATATGGTGACAGTTGCAGACATACAACAAGGGGGAAAAGCATCTATTACAGTTGTCCCTGATTTCTTGGCCCTCTCCATGGTCTGTGCTATTTGAGAATGCTCCATGAAAAGGCAAGCCTGAAAATGTATTACTGCCTACTAACCTCAAGCATAGTTTGGTTCCAGTGCACTGTACGGTCTCTGAGAAAACCGCATTAAGCAACATTTTAAATTTAAGAGTGAACTTCAATGTCAGTCTGTATCACATTGGGCGCTTGTAGTGTTGACATTTCAAACAGTCTAATAAAAAGCACTATTTACTCTCGTCCCATTGTTTGATAAATATTGCAGTCGTGGCATCCTTGAAAAACAAGTTTAAACAACAAATGTGACGCTGTAAGGCCACCAATTTTTTCCTCTAAGGCGTAGACTTTGTGCAGAAGTCAGAAATCTCACGCCAGTGCTCAAGAGACCTATCAGCAGAGTCATTGGTGTTTCTAATAGCATCCGCACCATTTCACATTGTAGGAAAAAATCGTTGTCTTCGTTTTCTTTGTTCTTCCGTTGCACTACTCACTTACTTTAAATATTACCTCTTAGTTCTTTGCATAGAAAATAGAGCAGTGCAAGAGCAGCATACAGTGCTAGGGCAGCATACAGTGCTAGGGCAGCATACAGTGCTAGGGCAGCATACAGTGCTAGGGCAGCAGGCGGTGCAAGAGCAGCATGCAGTGCAAGGGCAGCATACAGTGCTAGGGCAGCAGGCGGTGTTAGGGCAGCATACAGTGCTAGGGCAGCATACAGTGCTAGGGCAGCATACAATGCTAGGGCAGCATGCAGTGCTAGGGCAACATGCGATGCTAGGGCAGCATACAGTGCTAGGGCAGCATACATTGCTAGGGCAGCATACAGTGCTAGGGCAGCATACAGTGCTAGGGCAGCATGCAGTGCTAGGGCAGCATACATTGCTAGGGCAGCATACAGTGCTAGGGCAGCATGCAGTGCTAGGGCAGCAGGCGGTGTTAGGGCAGCATGCAGTGCTAGGGCAGCATACATTGCTAGGGCAGCATACATTGCTAGGGCAGCATACAGTGCTAGGGCAGCATACAGTGCTAGGGCAACATGCAGTGCTAGGGCAGCATACAGTGCTAGGGCAGCATGCAGTGCTAGGGCAGCATACAGTGCTAGGGCAGCATACATTGCTAGGGCAGCATACAGTGCTAGGGCAGCATGCAGTGCTAGGGCAGCATGCGGTGCTAGGGCAGCGTACAGTGCTAGGGCTGCATACAGTGCTAGGGCAGCATACAGTGCTAGGGCAGCATGCAGTGCTAGGGCAGCATACAGTGCTAGGGCAGCATGCATTGCTAGGGCAGCATGCGGTGCTAGGGCAGCGTACAGTGCTAGGGCTGCATACAGTGCTAGGGCAGCATACAGTGCTAGGGCAGCATACAGTGCTACGGTAGCATACAGTGCTACGGCAGCATGCAGTGCTAGAGCAGCATACAGTGCTAGGGCAGCATACAGTGCTAGGGCAGCATACAGTGCTAGGGCAGCATGCAGTGCTAGGGCAGCATGCAGTGCTAGGACAGTATGCGGTGCTGCAAGGACAGCTGCATCAAGAACGGGGAGACGAGGATGTTGCAAGGCAGCCTTAGCTGAAAAAGACGTGCGGCGCCTGACTGCTGACCGAACTAAGCTGACATGGAGTGGCTATTTCCGCCCCGCCTGCAACAACTAAGCCCCTGACCTGACGTGATTGCGGATCTCGGGGCTCTCTCGCTATCGTGATGAGAGGCTCGTCGCTCTCATAGGAGTGATAATATGTACGAGTGGGCACATGTTTCCTAAACGCTTCTGCATTGGGCCATAGTCCGATCCCGCATCTGCTGTCTCCCATAACACTCAGTAAGAAGGGACGTCAGACAGAAAACAACACACATTCCAAGCACTCAATAAGAAGGCACGTCAGACAGGAAACAACACACATTCCAAGCACTCAATAAGAAGGCACGTCAGACAGGAAACAAAACACAATCACAAGCACTCAATAAGAAGGCACGTCAGACAGGAAACAACACACAATCACAAGCACTCAATATGAAGGCACGTCAGACAGGAAACAACACACAATCACAAGCACCCAGTAAGAAGGGACGTCAGACAGGAAACAACACACAATCACAAGCACTCAATAAGAAGGCACGTCAGACAGGAAACAACACACAATCCAAGCACTCAGTGAGAAGGCACGTCAGGCAGAAAACAACACACAATCGCAAGCACTCAATAAGAAGGCACGTCAGACAGGAAACAACACACAATCCACGCACTCAATAAGAAGGCACGTCAGACAACAAACAACACACAATCACAAGCACTCAGTAAGAGGGCACGTCAGACAAACAACACACAATCACAAGCACCCAATATGACAACAAACAAAACACAATCACAAGCACTCAGTAAGAAGGCACGTCAGACAGCAAACAACACACAATCACAAGCACCCAATATGACAACAAACAACACGCAATCACAAGCACCCAATATGACAACAAACAAAACACAATCACAAGCACTCAGTAAGAAGGCACGTCAGACAGCAAACAACACACAATCACAAGCACCCAATATGACAACAAACAACACACAATCACAAGCACCCAATATGACAACAAACAACACACAATCACAAGCACTCAGTAAGAGGGTTCGTCAGAAAACAAATAACACATTATACGGTCGCCTCAAGGCTGATCGTGAGAAAGCTTTTTTCCTTCTCGCTATGCCTGCAGTGTTCACCGATGTGATTACGTGCGTTGTCATTGTGGTTTTGGGACCTGATCTAGACAACTCTCAATGAGTGACGTGCAGCACCAGAGACAGTTGTGAGGTCCAGAGCATCATTGCACAGCGTGAACGATTTCCATATATCTATGCAGAAATAGCGTCTGGGGCCGTCTGCAAAAGCTGAAGAAAAATAATGACGCAGAGGACAATCTGTCTTCATTATTGAAACTAGACGGAGTATAAGGAAAGGTCGGTGCAGGTGGCTATTGGAAAGAGGGTGAGGGATAGAGATAGAGAATAGATAGGAATGGGGATGAGTATCAGCTAGTGAAGGACTGACAGGAGAAAAAAGAGCGTGATGGGAAGAATTTGCTATCCATTCACTTGGTCCAGTCGACCTAGGACAAGCAGGCAGTGCGAGATGGCTAAGGTAGCCTACTCTCTGCAAAGATGCCACACGACCCTGGCGCTAATTTAGCGCCTCCATCAAATATTTCTTGTTGTGCACAGACTGCCTTGACGGTTTTACTGAGATGGATGGCGTGGTAGCCATGCTGGTGCAGATGAAACCGTAATTCATCTATCGCGCGCCATCTTCCGCACTGGGGTGTGTGAGTGAGGACCCTCTGGTCGGAGCTGACGTGATCGTTTCCAATAGACCGCAATCAGTGACGCGATAAGTTGGCCGCGCTTCTCAGGGAATGTAAATGGAGATGGATGGGGAATGGCAACCACAGCCTTGGATTTCAAAGGAAGGTGTGTCTGGATGGATGGGATGAAGGACTCGTATGAAGTGTTGACCCTCTGATGAGAATATTGGCGCCTCCATTCAGTCTGCCTCGTTCGCTCAGATATCAACCGCCAGGCGCTTTTTTTCCTAGAGAACCCACTTCTGAATTATTGTCGTTATATGGAGGGTTGGTCGAAAAAGGATTGTATGGGGCACTTTCCGCTTTGGTCAAGGTTCAGACCTCTTATGCTTTCCCACAGTCAAATGGTTGTTCAGTCCTCAATTCGATTTATCTTCACCACCTGACAATTCTCAGATTCAGATTGGAGCAATATCCATGCTAGGGGGTAGTGAACAAGAGTTATCAGACATGAACATGAAATGGGTAGTTCAATCTACCTTTTTTTTCTTTTTTAAATGTTTACGCATAGTCATATGTAAACATGTTAGCCAAAAGCCTCGAAACCTTTTTTACGGTTTAGATGTGCCCTCTTTATTCGAAAGACTCTACTATACAAAATTCCTTGCTTAGTGGCGTTATTTCAAGGGATTACTGTAAGTACAGATAAAACTGTTGTGTGCGTTAACAGCATTGTTGTATGTAGAGGACTGTTGTCTGTTACGACAGGACTTCTTATGTGAGGAATGAACTGCTGTTTTTGTAGGCAGGGCTGTTGTATATCATTATAGACATGACTACGGTGTGTGTATGTGTGTGTGTGTGTGTGTGTGTGTGTGTGTGTGTGTGTGGGTGTGTGTGCGAGTGTGTGTGTGTTTGGACAGGACAATTGTATGTGCAGACAGGACTATTGTATGTGCAGACAGGACTGTTGTCTGTTACGACAGGACTTCGTAATGTGAGGAATGAACTGCTGTTTTTGTAGGCAGGGCTGTTGTATATCATTATAGACATGACTACGGTGTGTGTGTGTGTGTGTGTGTGTGTGTGTGTGTGTGTGTGTGTGTGTGTGTTTGTGTTTTTAGACAGGACAATTGTATGTGCAGACAGGACTATTGTATGTGCAGACAGGACTATTGTGCAGACAGGACTAATGTATGTGTAGACAGGACTGTGCAGACAGGACTATTGTACGTGCATGCAGGACTGTGCAGACAGGACTATTGTATGTGCAGACAGGACTATTGCATGTGCAGACAGGACTAATGTATGTGTAGACAGGACTGCTGAATGTATAGACATGACTGGTGTATGTATAGACAGGATTATTGTATGTGTAGACAGGATTATTGTATGTGTAGACAGGATTATTGTATGTGCAGACAGGACAATTGTATGTGCAGACATGACTATTGTATGTGCAGACAGAACTACTGTATGTGTAGACAGAACTGCTGTATGTATAGAAGGACTGCTGTGTGTATATACAGGACAGCTGTATGTATAGAAGGACTGCTGTGTGTATATATAGGACTGATGTGTGGACAGGATGTGGGAATGTGCAAGCGGAGCTGATACTGACAAGGCAGGTCTAGTGTTAAAGGAGGCAGCACCTCTGTCTGAAGTCTGGCTCTCGGGAGTCCAGCAGTCAGCCATTGGCGCAGATTCATTTACCGGCACCCCCTGGATGAAATCAATACAGATCACATGCAGTCGGCAGAATTGGGCAGACGGGCTTGAGGAAGCACGAACATGTGGACCACGTCGACGCCAGCACCCCTGAAAGGAGGTGCGAGCTCAGGTCAAGGCATGCAACAACCAATGAGACTGTCGTACCAGGATGCTTCCTTATTCTGTTTTTCATTACTATGAGCTCCGGTTCAAGTGGGTGACACTGAACGACAGCCGCAGTATTCCATTCTCTTTGGAATCTCTGTACAAAAGCGTTTCACGGACGATGACAAAGTTGTATCGTGTGCCAGCTTGAGTGCTTGGGTGCCTGTGCAAACGTTGTTATTCGCGATGTTCTGTCCGTTGACCGCCGCAAGGTTGGAACAATGACATTTTATAAGAAAAACAGTCATGAAAGCAATTTCCAGATGATGCAAGAATTTACAAAATCTTGGAAAACAATATTTTCGTATTACAGAGACAGAAACCTCTCGTCCTCTTTGTGTTTATTCAAAGACAATCGAGGAGACGATTCTGACAATCCCAGGACACGGCGTGATGCTATCGACCCCAATGCACAGTGCGCATTGCCGATGGCGAGAGAGGCCTTGTTTGCCTGGTGGCAGTATGTTGTGATAATTTTCCGCTGGAACAAGGACGTCGGCCTCCTCCTGGCCGGGGTGGGCGTCAAGGCCCTGTGTGCTGCTGCACGTCCTGGGGCTCGGGTTGCAGTTGGCCTCTTCAGCCAGCTCCTTTGCTTTGCCACGGCTGTTGTTTCTGTGGACAATGGCCTCCCTCTGACGGAGTGGCCCGCCCCATTGGTTCCATGTTTACTGGCAACATCGATTGATGCCTGTTTTCTCCTGAGAGCGCCGGGTCTCGTATTTCTCCAACACGTTTCTGCTCGTCTCCAGTGCGTGAGGCAGTATTTTCTGGTGGCACTGCAGACGCTTGTCAGGAGGACCGATCTCCTTGCTTCCGTCGTGTTGCTCTTGTCTCCCTCTACGCAAACTACCTTTCCGTGCGGCAGCGTCGCTGGCAAACAGGCTCTTGGCCCCGTGGTTATTATTGATTGCATCAAACGGTGGCCCCAACGACCATCTCATTCTGTGGATGTTCCGGCTCTGTGGTTGTAGCATTGTGGAACTTTTGCTGTCTGCACATCGATCTTTTGTGCTTTTTTTGTTTCTGAAAAGTCTCAGTACCGCACAGCGCGGGCGTGAAATGTGGCCAGCCAATTGTCGTCCGATTTTTCGATTATCTTTTCCAATGTTCAACAAACAGTTTTTTTAGACAGCGCATTCAGTGTACAAATGGCGGATTTTTTCTGACCCCGAGAAAGCTTGTAAATGTTTTCCTTCCTCTCCAATTCGAAAGGCAGTGCACGAAGATTTGCTCTGTGCTGCATGGCATGGATGGCCTTGCTTTGCGAATCAAGCAAGAAACATGGAAATAATACGCCTTGGAAGGAGGGACAAATGATTGCGATTTTCTCGTATGAAACATGGTCGACCCTGTCATCGCAAGTTTTAAAATGCCCCGTAGTTATTTCCATTTCTGGAGTAAAGGTATGGTGCTTTAGACTAGTTTTTGTCGTTGCGTGTACATTTAAAAGACTTATTGGAAAGCTTTATCACAAGGAAAATGGTGAAAAAGATACTGCTCTCCCGCTAAACGTTGAAGACCGTTTACACACAAACCACATCGGCTTTCCATTGCGTCCTATGTTAATGTGTTCGCCACTTCAACTAGTTTGTTCTGAACGTCCTATCGTTCATCGTTACAGTTTCATGAGCATTTTATATTCGTCTGGAGACGGCAACAAGAGAATGAGTGTGTCTCTAACAAGTAAATTGATGAGCATTAAAACACTCTGAAAGGATAAATGAATAATGAGTACGACAAACACTTACACGTGGAAAAATTCGAAGTTCCAACAGATGCATTTCACCTTGAGCAACGCAAAGCATCACGGCACAGACAGAGGTAGAATCAGATCAGACACACAGAGGCGGACAGTGGGAGCAGATAGGCAGAGGCAAACTGAGATAAGTAAAGACAGACAGGCAGGCGAAAGACAATATGTTGGAAACATACAGGAAATACGCGGCAAATAAAAAAAAACAACAAGCAGACAAAGAAAGGCATACAAGCAGGCACAGACTGACCGGATAGACAAAGCACTATACATGTATATGCAGGCAGACAGACAGGCAGGCAGGCTCATGGAGACATAGGAGGCAGACATGTACAGACAGCGCATGCACACATTCAGAGACAGACAGATGCAGACAAGTGAAAAGCAAAGACTGGCAGAAATGTAGTCAGGCAGATATAGAGAGACAGAGTCTGGGAGATATCGGATATAATTATAGAGACAGTGTCAGGAAGACATATACAGACAGAGCTAGTTAGACATATAGAGATAGACGCAAGCAGACTCTTTCAGGCAACGGTAGGCAGACACGGACAGATACAGCCATGCGACAGGACGGATGCAGCAGACCCAGGGCCGAAGACTGGGACTGACGGCAACCCGTGTTGAGAACGGACGGGTGGAGAAAAAGAGAAGCAAGATGAGCTATGGAACTCCATCAGGCTCAGAAAGAAACTATGGCCTGAGATTCCAGAGCTAGGGAAACGTTTCAGGCAGCCTGGGTTGGTCTGCTTTGGTCGACAGGAGCCAAGACGTCTAGAAAACGTCAGGACGCAAGGGAATTAATTAAGTCACGAGGTCTCGGTGATGGCTGCTGCCACTCTCGGGAATCCCCACCCCCACCCCCTCCCTCACCCCCACCCCCATTCCCACTCCCAGTCAATCTGTTTGCTTTTTGTCCCGGTGGAGGTGCTCCCTTTTGGAAAGGAACAATGCAAAGGTCTGTAGGCGGCTTAAGCCAAGGCACAGGAAGACTGGAGAAGAGGCGCAGCTTCCTCCAGAGAATTGTCCCGAACTTATTCTGGGGGATCCAATCTGTCTGTGAGTTGCGGTAAATGAGCACTTTGTGTGTGTCTGACAGCGTTTTGTAAGGAAATTTAATTTCTGTGAAAGGGATTTAGTTCAGCATCCCTGGGCAAGGGTCCTCACTCCCACTGACATTCCTACCGAGGAGAAAAACCGGTTACTTGCTGCGGAACAGCGGTGACCAGAGGAAAATTTCTCAAA
Source organism: Theodoxus fluviatilis (assembly GCA_034096865.1). Taxonomy (NCBI): domain Eukaryota; kingdom Metazoa; phylum Mollusca; class Gastropoda; order Cycloneritida; family Neritidae; genus Theodoxus; species Theodoxus fluviatilis. The sequence continues at coordinate 28,859 of JAWQFJ010030380.1, read as the reverse complement.
GCTGAGTTTCCTATGAACAGATTAACTAATATGACTATTGATGTTATAATTGCTTTTACAATTGTTAGAAAGAAAGCCACACCGCGCGGTATGTTCGTTGTAGTAGCGTATACGTGTTTCAACAAGTCGCACCAGAACAAATGGACATACGATTTATGGAAGCATACTGTGCGATGCATGAAAGCATAACACACTGGTTACCAATGTTATGAAAAAAAGTTGCATAGCATTTACGTGCACTCTGAAAAGGTAAAGGGATGTGTTTGTCTTGTGTGTTTAAGTTCAAATACCCTTCTTCTTTGTTCTGTCCCATGTCAACCGGTCACTAATCTTCAAGTATTGCAGCACTGTTTAAAAGCATTCCAATAATTGCCGTACTAGTCTCGGAATCACGATGTACAATTTTGTAGTAAGACCCTGTTCCAACAAATGTAATAAAATCGTACATGTGCAGTGAGATAAAAGCAAGACCCTTATAGGACACATATTAAGCATTTGCTTAAAATTAGTTTAACATTAACATTAAAGTTCTGATAAAACGGAAGTACCCTCATACAGTCCAAATCATGTGAGGCTTGCACGAGTAGAGAGAGTTTATGCTGATTGCTTAGACTACTTCAGTTTCCCCAAACCTTTCTTACGCCAGCTACAGTTGTCTGTCATCCTTGTTCTGCCTGCCTCAAGCACTGTTTCGCCATCGTGGCCATCAATGTTTATTCAATAAATTTCCACTGCAGTGGCCACCCGATCAAAGATGTCCTTGGCACAAAGGTTTTCCTTGCCAGTGGTCTCTTCAGAAGGGTAGCCATACTGTTTGCAGCTGGGAGAGGCATAAGGGAGACTAACATGAAATTCATCTGTAGGATCACAGATTCCTGATCGCCTTGGGCAGAAGGTCATGTTACACTATGCATTCTTGTCGATGGATCACGGTCCACGCACATCCAGGGGAGATAATTGATTCGCCACGCTCAGCCTTGTCTATCTTCCTCTTCAGTTTTGCGGTTGTGTTGACCTCGTCATCCTGCCCTAGGAATTCGTCCCCACACAGTGGACGAAGACATTGTTCGCGGGTCAGTCGTTTCTTTCATCCCCGATGGAGTGGGCTCCTATTAAAATCCACTTTGTCTGGTGCTGCATCGCACTACTGTCGCAGATAAACATGGATTACAGCGAGTCAGCCAATACTTCCTCTGGCGTAAATCAGGGACTCGTGATTCCCAGCAGGGTTCCTGTCAGTGGCCATTACTATCATTAGCACCCAGTCAGGGCATGCGGTCGTCTTACGGTAGATACGTCAGTTAGGTTCGTTAGACTAGGTTACAGAGCATGGCCACGCAGAGATCCAAGATTATTGTATAGGATGTAGACGGCCTAAGGCGACTGCACAACTATTTTGCGAAAGCCACGATCACACATGAGTTTGTACATCTATATTCTCTGAGGGAAGGTCATTGGGCGGATGATAAGGAATGAAACAACATAAAATGCCTTGACGAAAATTAAATAGAATACGAAGTGACTCACTATGTAGATCGAACACTACTTCCACTTGAGCTCGAAAAGAGAATCATCAAAGCCACCGCAAATGCGTTCAATCTGATTTTAGAAAAAGATATATCGCGTGAAAAAAAATGTTTAAAGTCAAACGTTCTGGAAACACAGTAAATAAGCATTAATGCAAACGCTGAATTCAAGAGAGCTGACTGGATAACTGGTAGGAAATGCTCAGAAAGGGATGAGGTTGACATGGAATTACCATGTCAGCAGAGAAGACCCTTTTTCTATGTAAGTGTGCAAGTTGCCTTCCCTTGATGCATGTCTGTGCAGCATGGCATAGACAATGCACCGACAGACGAAGCATTCCGCAAAAGAAGGTGTGATGGGAATTTTTCGCGTGCAGGACCGAACTTGCATGTACCTAGCAGGCACACGGCGCGCCAATATAGGCCAAACGTTGGCAAACGTCGGCAAATCGTTGTAAGCAGAAAAGCGTTGGCACCACATTGCTCCATCAAACGCAATACAATTATTGGTAGCAAAGGTTATCATTGTGTATGCGCCAACAGACGCAAAACAACGGTTGGCGTCACGTTGGTGAACCAACGCTGGCTCCTCGTACGCAATACAACCGTTGGTGGCACGGTATGGCATCACGTAAGCGCCAAAGCATGCAAAAACATGGTTTGCGTTGCTGAACCAACGTCAGCTCATAGTATTTTATACAATTCTTGACATTACGCATGCGGCATCGCCTGCATTACCACAGTTGGCAGCATGCTGACTATCGTATGTAAGACAACTGTTGTTGGCACAGGTTTACACCGTGTATGTGTCAACGCATTCCCTGGTTTTCATCATGTTGGTAAATCAACATACGTTATCATGTTTTCAAATCGACTGAAGAAGGATCTCACTGCACCTGAAGGGCGTTGAGAATTTTTTTTTGTAACGAATTGTATGCACAATGACCGAGGTTGATAGATACTTGTGAGTACGTGTGGGCCATTTCCATTAATGACATGTAGATCATTGAATAGAAAAGGTTGGATATTCTGATCATCTGTGTGTGTGTGTGTGTGTGTGTGGTCATGAATAGCAAATTCAGTTATTGTCTAAACGAGCTAGGTAACAGTTTCTCTATTACAGTTTGTTTATTCCTTGAATAACAGACTAGTTCTCAGTCCTCAAAAAATGAAATGCCATCCCAAGGTCTGCATCTATTGAAATTACATTCAACGTGAATTGTGGGCGTCTGTGGTCGATTGCTTTAGCGCGCTTGACCTATACTTGCTTGCAGTTAGTGGGTGAAGCGTTCGAAGCCATGCCAGAGCTGCATCCTTAAGGAAGGTGTTTAAATCATATTGCTTCACCCCACCCAGGGATGAAACCGACTACCTGTGAGGGCAGAGGTGCATTGTTGTGTGATTAACCCTTGTAAGCGGCTGTGAGCCAGCATCGGGTTGGAATACTGCCCAGGAAGTGGAGTTGGTGCCGGTACCTGACTGTGTGTCTTATCTGGCTGTTACTGTGCTAGTCACCAGGTGCCAGTGAAGGATTGATCGAGGAACCCAGTGACCAGGGGTAAAGATGTAAAGCAGTTTCAGATCCTGACATGGGTGATACGTCACTTAAAAAATAAACTCGCCATTACTTTTTACCTTTACCTGTTAGTCAAGGTAATAAAAGACAAGGAACAGCAGTAGGCACGAAGTGTTGGCTCAGACGTTGGCACTTCATAGGATCGATAGTTTTGCACTATTGGCCCAACGTAATTCTGTGGGTGCAAAGTCCCGTTGCACCAACGTAGACAGCCCGTTTTGGCCCAAAGTTTGGTGTATATGTTGGCACCACGTTGGTCCAACGTGTGGTTGCCATCAGGAAAATTGCATCTGAACAGTGTCCTGTTTCAATCGTCTACATAAAGATCATCCGACCTTCTGCTTTTCTCCCTTTCTTTGATTCACTTTCGCACTTCTCCCTCTCGTATCCATTCAATCAGGACCTTATCCCTCTCCACCCCTTCACGCCATGCCTCCCTCTCTGCTTCTGTTCTGTGCGTGTGTACTCGTGCGTGTGAGGGGACGTAGCTGACGTCACACTGGACGGTCTGATCTCTCCCTGACCATGGACGAAGGTGGAAGCAAGGTGGTTTCTCCCCCAACGCCACCCTCCTCCCCCCTTCCCATAATCTCACCACCCGCGGCGTCTTTTCTGCATGATCGCCTACAAGCCAGTTGAACGGAGGCTGCACGTGTGTAGTGAGGCTCATCTGGTTAGGCTCTACTCCTCTAGACTTGGGCCTCAGTACACCTGCTCACATTCCTTCTAAAAGAGTATTGCAGTTTCTTGTCGTCAGATCCTGTGTGAACATATGAATGCACAGACCCGCAAGGTTTAAGTAAGGACTTTTGCATTGGCGTACACAGTAGTCTTCTTTACTGCCATGGAAAAGAAGACTTTGGCATTGACATCTTCCACACCTGCATGTTTATCATTGCCGTTGTAAATGCCCCTTAACTGGACTCATTTTCCTTATGTAGTTCATGAGCTACTCTACTAAACATTTTGACTTGAAATAAATTACCGTGAATATACAATACAATCTTGCAGACGTTTCAACGATCGATATCAAAGATTACATCAATTAAGGCCACTTGGGATGATTTTTTCCATATAAGATAGTCGTAAGAATTTGGTCCACTCAGGGAAAGGACAAGGTAAACAAGACTCCGAGACCGAAAGTAGACATGGAAGAAACACATGAAGTTTTCCGTGCAGAATCTCAACAGCAAATTCTTCGGGACTTTGATGGGAACGGTCGTCATGGCCTGCCTTGTCCCTTTCTCTGCGTCTTCCACGCAAAATTCCTCAGCCCTCTGCGTCCACCCTATAGGGCAGCTTGAGGCGCCGTGGCAGGCCTCCTGGGTCTGAAGGATGGATGGCAATCCCGTAATGGATTCCAGGGTCTGTGACGCGGAGAGGATGGACACGCCCAGTGGACGGTCTCCCAGACGTGCCGTTTGTCCACGTGGGAGACGCTGCCGGCAGACGACGGAAAGCGGATGGCGTTGCCGAGAAGGGGGTGGGGTGGGGATGGGGGGGGGGGCGAGGCAGAGAGAAAAAGGGGGTAGGCACGGAGGTGGGGGCGAGGCAGAGAGAGGAAGGAGGTGGGGTGGAGACGGGGGCGGGGGCGAGGCAGAGAGAGGAAGGGGATGGGTACGGGGGTGGGGGTGAGGCAGAGAGAGGAAGGGGGTGGGGACGGGGGTTGGGGCGAGGCAGAGAGAGGAAGGTGGTGGGGACGGGAGTGGGGGCGAGGCAGAGAGAGGAAGGGGGTGGGGACGGGGGCGGGGGCGAGGCAGAGAGAGGAAGGATGTGGGGACGGGGGTAGGGGCGAGGCAGAGAGGGAAAGGAGGTGGAGACGGGACTGGGGGTAAGGCAAAGAAAAGAAGGGGGTGAGGACGGGGTTGGGGGTGAGGCAGAGAGAGGAAGGGGGTGGGGACGGGGTTGGGGGTGAGGCAGAGGGAGGAAGGGAGTGGGGACGGAGGCGGGGGCGAGGCAGAGAGAGGAAGGGGGTGGGTACGGGGGTAGGGGTGAGGCAGAGAGAGGAAGGGGGTGGGGTGGGGACGGGGGTGGCGGCGAGGCAGAGAGAGGAAGGGGGTGGGGACGGGGGTAGGGGTGAGGCAGAGAGAGGAAGGGGGTGGGGTGGGGACGGGGGTGGGGGCGAGGCAGAGAGAGGAAGGGGGTGGGGACGGGGGTGGGGGTGAGGCAGAGAGAGGAAGGAGGTGGGGTGGGAACGGGGGTGGGGGTGAGGCAGAGAGAGGAAGGAGATGGGTTGGGGACGGGAGTGGGGGTGAGGCAGAGAGAGAGAGGAGGTGGGGACCGGGGTGGGGGTGGAGGCGAGGCAGAGAGAGGGAAGGGTGAGGCACCGGTCCACTGCCTATCGATCGCACCCTCACAAGCGGGAGCTATTCTTGGCTCAACCCCGAGATTGAGGGGTCGGCGGGGATGCTAGATTTGAGGGGATGGAGCTAAAGATCCGATTTGCGAGTCCCTCTCCAGCCTGCGATCTGTTTTCATCGACAAGAGGCTTGCTCTGCGCCGGTGGCACACTGCCGTGGCAGTGGTACACTCTGCTTCTTCCTCAGGAGACTCCTCTTCCTCCTCCTCCGTAAATATCTGTTCCTGTCTTTCCTCCGCCCCAGCGATGGTCACATTGGATTCATTGTGCTTGCGTTCATGAGTATTTAGTTTGCACGCAATCTTGAACGAGTAAAACAATTGTAATACTGTTCTTAAGGTTGTATTGTTTTCTGTAACAATTTGTCAACTTTCATACGTATTACACTGAAACAGCAGTATACTTATTGTGGTGGTAGGAGGAACATTGCGGGTGTCCTTGTACGAGTACACCATGTTCATATGTGAAAACGCTGGTACAGCTATTGTGCTTCACGGCTGTGAAGTGCATAGAATAGAACTTGCATAGGTAAAGGTGCACACTTTCGTATTACGACTTTTCCATCCAGTGATGGATGTTCAAACCGCATACATTGACCCCGTGGACATCGGGCTACTGCTTGTTATCACTCCAACACTATCGAAACTTCATGAGGAACATGCAACCTGGATGCGGATGAACGCGCCATAGTTTGCTTTCACAATTTTTCTGCTCAGCCCTCACAGGTGTCTTTATTGTACCTGGGTGGGGAGAAGCAATGTGAGTAAAGCACCTTGCTCAAGGATGCAACTCTAGAATCCGCGCGGCTTCGGACACCGCACCCACCAGCCGCAAGCGACTGCAGGTCAAGCGCGCTAGCCACAAAGCTCCACGACGCAAAGATTCTAATTTGTTTTCAAATCCGCCAACAACCAACGTATTTCAATATTTATTCTATGTCGTCTAAGCAAAATCCAGTGTTGACTCTCTTGCGATACCAGTAGGAGAGTTTAAAAAGCGCGTTGAATCTGATTGATCTAATGGAAAGCAGTACACAAAGCGTGGCGAGGTATTTTTGCGTGGTTTCATGTGAGCGGACATTGCTGTTTGAGTTGGTGTGCGCAGGACTTTTTTCATTCCATGTGGGTAGATTCGAAGTGGCGATGAAGTGTTATGGCGTCATTTCCGCTAATAAACTGTGGCAGAACGCGATCGTACCAAAGATTATAAGTTACACAAAGATAGCTCATTAGCTCATTGTTGTGAGGATCGAGACACGTTGCGCCCCAAGCGGCTAGAACTATGGGGAAGTAATCACAACGCTTAGAGACATGAAAAAGTGCTTGTTTGTCGACGCGTTTCTGATGCGTTCCGATCATGTTTGTGAATACATTTACGGTGTAATGTGTAATAAAATGATTTGCTGCAATAATGGGGGTGTTTTGGCTTAGTTTTTTTGTAGCAGGCGTTGTGAAATCGAAATATTTGGTTCATCGAAATGGATGGTTCTGCGCATGCGCGTGAGCCTATAGTCCGTTTAAACATTGCTCTGTCAGTGGAGGCGCTACTGACTTCGCACGCCCGGTGAGTTATGCCAAAGATCCGGCCGCGTTAAAGCATGCAAAAATATTAATTAGATTAAAAACTAATCGAAAATAGTCATATTAGACTGTTTTAACGCATACTTTCTGCACAAAACCCACAGAAGATAAGTAAACAAACCTCACCGTATGTGCCTAGATGGCTAGCAGACGAATAATCTTTGTCTCCACTGACAGAGCAATGTTGAAACGGACTATAGGCTCTCATTTCGATGAACCAAATATTTCGATTTCACAACGCCTGCTACAAAAAACAAAGCCAAAACACCCCCATTATTGCAGCAAATCATTTTATTACACATTACACCGTAAATGTATTCACAAACATGATCGGAACGCATCAGAAACGCGTCGACAAACAAGCACTTTTTCATGTCTCTAAGCGTTGTGATTACTTCCCCATAGTTCTAGCCGCTTGGGGCGCAACGTGTCTCGATCCTCACAACAATGAGCTAATGAGCTATCTTTGTGTAACTTATAATCTTTGGTACGATCGCGTTCTGCCACAGTTTATTAGCGGAAATGACGCCATAACACTTCATCGCCACTTCGAATCTACCCACATGGAATGAAAAAAGTCCTGCGCACACCAACTCAAACAGCAATGTCCGCTCACATGAAACCACGCAAAAATACCTCGCCACGCTTTGTGTACTGCTTTCCATTAGATCAATCAGATTCAACGCGCTTTTTAAACTCTCCTACTGGTATCGCAAGAGAGTCAACACTGGATTTTGCTTAGACGACATAGAATAAATATTGAAATACGTTGGTTGTTGGCGGATTTGAAAACAAATTAGAATCTTTGCGTCGTGGAGCTTTGTGGCTAGCGCGCTTGACCTGCAGTCGCTTGCGGCTGGTGGGTGCGGTGTCCGAAGCCGCGCGGATTCTAGAGTTGCATCCTTGAGCAAGGTGCTTTACTCACATTGCTTCTCCCCACCCAGGTACAATAAAGACACCTGTGAGGGCTGAGCAGAAAAATTGTGAAAGCAAACTATGGCGCGTTCATCCGCATCCAGGTTGCATGTTCCTCATGAAGTTTCGATAGTGTTGGAGTGATAACAAGCAGTAGCCCGATGTCCACGGGGTCAATGTATGCGGTTTGAACATCCATCACTGGATGGAAAAGTCGTAATACGAAAGTGTGCACCTTTACCTATGCAAGTTCTATTCTATGCACTTCACAGCCGTGAAGCACAATAGCTGTACCAGCGTTTTCACATATGAACATGGTGTACTCGTACAAGGACACCCGCAATGTTCCTCCTACCACCACAATAAGTATACTGCTGTTTCAGTGTAATACGTATGAAAGTTGACAAATTGTTACAGAAAACAATACAACCTTAAGAACAGTATTACAATTGTTTTACTCGTTCAAGATTGCGTGCAAACTAAATACTCATGAACGCAAGCACAATGAATCCAATGTGACCATCGCTGGGGCGGAGGAAAGACAGGAACAGATATTTACGGAGGAGGAGGAAGAGGAGTCTCCTGAGGAAGAAGCAGAGTGTACCACTGCCACGGCAGTGTGCCACCGGCGCAGAGCAAGCCTCTTGTCGATGAAAACAGATCGCAGGCTGGAGAGGGACTCGCAAATCGGATCTTTAGCTCCATCCCCTCAAATCTAGCATCCCCGCCGACCCCTCAATCTCGGGGTTGAGCCAAGAATAGCTCCCGCTTGTGAGGGTGCGATCGATAGGCAGTGGACCGGTGCCTCACCCTTCCCTCTCTCTGCCTCGCCTCCACCCCCACCCCGGTCCCCACCTCCTCTCTCTCTCTGCCTCACCCCCACTCCCGTCCCCAACCCATCTCCTTCCTCTCTCTGCCTCACCCCCACCCCCGTTCCCACCCCACCTCCTTCCTCTCTCTGCCTCACCCCCACCCCCGTCCCCACCCCCTTCCTCTCTCTGCCTCGCCCCCACCCCCGTCCCCACCCCACCCCCTTCCTCTCTCTGCCTCACCCCTACCCCCGTCCCCACCCCCTTCCTCTCTCTGCCTCGCCCCCACCCCCGTCCCCACCCCACCCCCTTCCTCTCTCTGCCTCACCCCTACCCCCGTCCCCACCCCCTTCCTCTCTCTGCCTCGCCCCCGCCTCCGTCCCTACCCCCTTCCTCTCTCTGCCTCACCTCCAACCCCGTCCCCACCCCCTTCCTCTCTCTGCCTCACCCCCAACCCCGTCCTCACCCCCTTCTTTCTTTGCCTTACCCCCAGTCCCGTCTCCACCTCCTTTCCCTCTCTGCCTCGCCCCTACCCCCGTCCCCACATCCTTCCTCTCTCTGCCTCGCCCCCGCCCCCGTCCCCACCCCCTTCCTCTCTCTGCCTCGCCCCCACTCCCGTCCCCACCACCTTCCTCTCTCTGCCTCGCCCCAACCCCCGTCCCCACCCCCTTCCTCTCTCTGCCTCACCCCCACCCCCGTACCCATCCCCTTCCTCTCTCTGCCTCGCCCCCGCCCCCGTCTCCACCCCACCTCCTTCCTCTCTCTGCCTCGCCCCCACCTCCGTGCCTACCCCCTTTTTCTCTCTGCCTCGCCCCCCCCCCCCCCCCACCCCACCCCCTTCTCGGCAACGCCATCCGCTTTCCGTCGTCTGCCGGCAGCGTCTCCCACGTGGACAAACGGCACGTCTGGGAGACCGTCCACTGGGCGTGTCCATCCTCTCCGCGTCACAGACCCTGGAATCCATTACGGGATTGCCATCCATCCTTCAGACCCAGGAGGCCTGCCACGGCGCCTCAAGCTGCCCTATAGGGTGGACGCAGAGGGCTGAGGAATTTTGCGTGGAAGACGCAGAGAAAGGGACAAGGCAGGCCATGACGACCGTTCCCATCAAAGTCCCGAAGAATTTGCTGTTGAGATTCTGCACGGAAAACTTCATGTGTTTCTTCCATGTCTACTTTCGGTCTCGGAGTCTTGTTTACCTTGTCCTTTCCCTGAGTGGACCAAATTCTTACGACTATCTTATATGGAAAAAATCATCCCAAGTGGCCTTAATTGATGTAATCTTTGATATCGATCGTTGAAACGTCTGCAAGATTGTATTGTATATTCACGGTAATTTATTTCAAGTCAAAATGTTTAGTAGAGTAGCTCATGAACTACATAAGGAAAATGAGTCCAGTTAAGGGGCATTTACAACGGCAATGATAAACATGCAGGTGTGGAAGATGTCAATGCCAAAGTCTTCTTTTCCATGGCAGTAAAGAAGACTACTGTGTACGCCAATGCAAAAGTCCTTACTTAAACCTTGCGGGTCTGTGCATTCATATGTTCACACAGGATCTGACGACAAGAAACTGCAATACTCTTTTAGAAGGAATGTGAGCAGGTGTACTGAGGCCCAAGTCTAGAGGAGTAGAGCCTAACCAGATGAGCCTCACTACACACGTGCAGCCTCCGTTCAACTGGCTTGTAGGCGATCATGCAGAAAAGACGCCGCGGGTGGTGAGATTATGGGAAGGGGGGAGGAGGGTGGCGTTGGGGGAGAAACCACCTTGCTTCCACCTTCGTCCATGGTCAGGGAGAGATCAGACCGTCCAGTGTGACGTCAGCTACGTCCCCTCACACGCACGAGTACACACGCACAGAACAGAAGCAGAGAGGGAGGCATGGCGTGAAGGGGTGGAGAGGGATAAGGTCCTGATTGAATGGATACGAGAGGGAGAAGTGCGAAAGTGAATCAAAGAAAGGGAGAAAAGCAGAAGGTCGGATGATCTTTATGTAGACGATTGAAACAGGACACTGTTCAGATGCAATTTTCCTGATGGCAACCACACGTTGGACCAACGTGGTGCCAACATATACACCAAACTTTGGGCCAAAACGGGCTGTCTACGTTGGTGCAACGGGACTTTGCACCCACAGAATTACGTTGGGCCAATAGTGCAAAACTATCGATCCTATGAAGTGCCAACGTCTGAGCCAACACTTCGTGCCTACTGCTGTTCCTTGTCTTTTATTACCTTGACTAACAGGTAAAGGTAAAAAGTAATGGCGAGTTTATTTTTTAAGTGACGTATCACCCATGTCAGGATCTGAAACTGCTTTACATCTTTACCCCTGGTCACTGGGTTCCTCGATCAATCCTTCACTGGCACCTGGTGACTAGCACAGTAACAGCCAGATAAGACACACAGTCAGGTACCGGCACCAACTCCACTTCCTGGGCAGTATTCCAACCCGATGCTGGCTCACAGCCGCTTACAAGGGTTAATCACACAACAATGCACCTCTGCCCTCACAGGTAGTCGGTTTCATCCCTGGGTGGGGTGAAGCAATATGATTTAAACACCTTCCTTAAGGATGCAGCTCTGGCATGGCTTCGAACGCTTCACCCACTAACTGCAAGCAAGTATAGGTCAAGCGCGCTAAAGCAATCGACCACAGACGCCCACAATTCACGTTGAATGTAATTTCAATAGATGCAGACCTTGGGATGGCATTTCATTTTTTGAGGACTGAGAACTAGTCTGTTATTCAAGGAATAAACAAACTGTAATAGAGAAACTGTTACCTAGCTCGTTTAGACAATAACTGAATTTGCTATTCATGACCACACACACACACACACACACACAGATGATCAGAATATCCAACCTTTTCTATTCAATGATCTACATGTCATTAATGGAAATGGCCCACACGTACTCACAAGTATCTATCAACCTCGGTCATTGTGCATACAATTCGTTACAAAAAAAAATTCTCAACGCCCTTCAGGTGCAGTGAGATCCTTCTTCAGTCGATTTGAAAACATGATAACGTATGTTGATTTACCAACATGATGAAAACCAGGGAATGCGTTGACACATACACGGTGTAAACCTGTGCCAACAACAGTTGTCTTACATACGATAGTCAGCATGCTGCCAACTGTGGTAATGCAGGCGATGCCGCATGCGTAATGTCAAGAATTGTATAAAATACTATGAGCTGACGTTGGTTCAGCAACGCAAACCATGTTTTTGCATGCTTTGGCGCTTACGTGATGCCATACCGTGCCACCAACGGTTGTATTGCGTACGAGGAGCCAGCGTTGGTTCACCAACGTGACGCCAACCGTTGTTTTGCGTCTGTTGGCGCATACACAATGATAACCTTTGCTACCAATAATTGTATTGCGTTTGATGGAGCAATGTGGTGCCAACGCTTTTCTGCTTACAACGATTTGCCGACGTTTGCCAACGTTTGGCCTATATTGGCGCGCCGTGTGCCTGCTAGGTACATGCAAGTTCGGTCCTGCACGCGAAAAATTCCCATCACACCTTCTTTTGCGGAATGCTTCGTCTGTCGGTGCATTGTCTATGCCATGCTGCACAGACATGCATCAAGGGAAGGCAACTTGCACACTTACATAGAAAAAGGGTCTTCTCTGCTGACATGGTAATTCCATGTCAACCTCATCCCTTTCTGAGCATTTCCTACCAGTTATCCAGTCAGCTCTCTTGAATTCAGCGTTTGCATTAATGCTTATTTACTGTGTTTCCAGAACGTTTGACTTTAAACATTTTTTTTCACGCGATATATCTTTTTCTAAAATCAGATTGAACGCATTTGCGGTGGCTTTGATGATTCTCTTTTCGAGCTCAAGTGGAAGTAGTGTTCGATCTACATAGTGAGTCACTTCGTATTCTATTTAATTTTCGTCAAGGCATTTTATGTTGTTTCATTCCTTATCATCCGCCCAATGACCTTCCCTCAGAGAATATAGATGTACAAACTCATGTGTGATCGTGGCTTTCGCAAAATAGTTGTGCAGTCGCCTTAGGCCGTCTACATCCTATACAATAATCTTGGATCTCTGCGTGGCCATGCTCTGTAACCTAGTCTAACGAACCTAACTGACGTATCTACCGTAAGACGACCGCATGCCCTGACTGGGTGCTAATGATAGTAATGGCCACTGACAGGAACCCTGCTGGGAATCACGAGTCCCTGATTTACGCCAGAGGAAGTATTGGCTGACTCGCTGTAATCCATGTTTATCTGCGACAGTAGTGCGATGCAGCACCAGACAAAGTGGATTTTAATAGGAGCCCACTCCATCGGGGATGAAAGAAACGACTGACCCGCGAACAATGTCTTCGTCCACTGTGTGGGGACGAATTCCTAGGGCAGGATGACGAGGTCAACACAACCGCAAAACTGAAGAGGAAGATAGACAAGGCTGAGCGTGGCGAATCAATTATCTCCCCTGGATGTGCGTGGACCGTGATCCATCGACAAGAATGCATAGTGTAACATGACCTTCTGCCCAAGGCGATCAGGAATCTGTGATCCTACAGATGAATTTCATGTTAGTCTCCCTTATGCCTCTCCCAGCTGCAAACAGTATGGCTACCCTTCTGAAGAGACCACTGGCAAGGAAAACCTTTGTGCCAAGGACATCTTTGATCGGGTGGCCACTGCAGTGGAAATTTATTGAATAAACATTGATGGCCACGATGGCGAAACAGTGCTTGAGGCAGGCAGAACAAGGATGACAGACAACTGTAGCTGGCGTAAGAAAGGTTTGGGGAAACTGAAGTAGTCTAAGCAATCAGCATAAACTCTCTCTACTCGTGCAAGCCTCACATGATTTGGACTGTATGAGGGTACTTCCGTTTTATCAGAACTTTAATGTTAATGTTAAACTAATTTTAAGCAAATGCTTAATATGTGTCCTATAAGGGTCTTGCTTTTATCTCACTGCACATGTACGATTTTATTACATTTGTTGGAACAGGGTCTTACTACAAAATTGTACATCGTGATTCCGAGACTAGTACGGCAATTATTGGAATGCTTTTAAACAGTGCTGCAATACTTGAAGATTAGTGACCGGTTGACATGGGACAGAACAAAGAAGAAGGGTATTTGAACTTAAACACACAAGACAAACACATCCCTTTACCTTTTCAGAGTGCACGTAAATGCTATGCAACTTTTTTTCATAACATTGGTAACCAGTGTGTTATGCTTTCATGCATCGCACAGTATGCTTCCATAAATCGTATGTCCATTTGTTCTGGTGCGACTTGTTGAAACACGTATACGCTACTACAACGAACATACCGCGCGGTGTGGCTTTCTTTCTAACAATTGTAAAAGCAATTATAACATCAATAGTCATATTAGTTAATCTGTTCATAGGAAACTCAGCTTTGAGAAATTTTCCTCTGGTCACCGCTGTTCCGCAGCAAGTAACCGGTTTTTCTCCTCGGTAGGAATGTCAGTGGGAGTGAGGACCCTTGCCCAGGGATGCTGAACTAAATCCCTTTCACAGAAATTAAATTTCCTTACAAAACGCTGTCAGACACACACAAAGTGCTCATTTACCGCAACTCACAGACAGATTGGATCCCCCAGAATAAGTTCGGGACAATTCTCTGGAGGAAGCTGCGCCTCTTCTCCAGTCTTCCTGTGCCTTGGCTTAAGCCGCCTACAGACCTTTGCATTGTTCCTTTCCAAAAGGGAGCACCTCCACCGGGACAAAAAGCAAACAGATTGACTGGGAGTGGGAATGGGGGTGGGGGTGAGGGAGGGGGTGGGGGTGGGGATTCCCGAGAGTGGCAGCAGCCATCACCGAGACCTCGTGACTTAATTAATTCCCTTGCGTCCTGACGTTTTCTAGACGTCTTGGCTCCTGTCGACCAAAGCAGACCAACCCAGGCTGCCTGAAACGTTTCCCTAGCTCTGGAATCTCAGGCCATAGTTTCTTTCTGAGCCTGATGGAGTTCCATAGCTCATCTTGCTTCTCTTTTTCTCCACCCGTCCGTTCTCAACACGGGTTGCCGTCAGTCCCAGTCTTCGGCCCTGGGTCTGCTGCATCCGTCCTGTCGCATGGCTGTATCTGTCCGTGTCTGCCTACCGTTGCCTGAAAGAGTCTGCTTGCGTCTATCTCTATATGTCTAACTAGCTCTGTCTGTATATGTCTTCCTGACACTGTCTCTATAATTATATCCGATATCTCCCAGACTCTGTCTCTCTATATCTGCCTGACTACATTTCTGCCAGTCTTTGCTTTTCACTTGTCTGCATCTGTCTGTCTCTGAATGTGTGCATGCGCTGTCTGTACATGTCTGCCTCCTATGTCTCCATGAGCCTGCCTGCCTGTCTGTCTGCCTGCATATACATGTATAGTGCTTTGTCTATCCGGTCAGTCTGTGCCTGCTTGTATGCCTTTCTTTGTCTGCTTGTTGTTTTTTTTTATTTGCCGCGTATTTCCTGTATGTTTCCAACATATTGTCTTTCGCCTGCCTGTCTGTCTTTACTTATCTCAGTTTGCCTCTGCCTATCTGCTCCCACTGTCCGCCTCTGTGTGTCTGATCTGATTCTACCTCTGTCTGTGCCGTGATGCTTTGCGTTGCTCAAGGTGAAATGCATCTGTTGGAACTTCGAATTTTTCCACGTGTAAGTGTTTGTCGTACTCATTATTCATTTATCCTTTCAGAGTGTTTTAATGCTCATCAATTTACTTGTTAGAGACACACTCATTCTCTTGTTGCCGTCTCCAGACGAATATAAAATGCTCATGAAACTGTAACGATGAACGATAGGACGTTCAGAACAAACTAGTTGAAGTGGCGAACACATTAACATAGGACGCAATGGAAAGCCGATGTGGTTTGTGTGTAAACGGTCTTCAACGTTTAGCGGGAGAGCAGTATCTTTTTCACCATTTTCCTTGTGATAAAGCTTTCCAATAAGTCTTTTAAATGTACACGCAACGACAAAAACTAGTCTAAAGCACCATACCTTTACTCCAGAAATGGAAATAACTACGGGGCATTTTAAAACTTGCGATGACAGGGTCGACCATGTTTCATACGAGAAAATCGCAATCATTTGTCCCTCCTTCCAAGGCGTATTATTTCCATGTTTCTTGCTTGATTCGCAAAGCAAGGCCATCCATGCCATGCAGCACAGAGCAAATCTTCGTGCACTGCCTTTCGAATTGGAGAGGAAGGAAAACATTTACAAGCTTTCTCGGGGTCAGAAAAAATCCGCCATTTGTACACTGAATGCGCTGTCTAAAAAAACTGTTTGTTGAACATTGGAAAAGATAATCGAAAAATCGGACGACAATTGGCTGGCCACATTTCACGCCCGCGCTGTGCGGTACTGAGACTTTTCAGAAACAAAAAAAGCACAAAAGATCGATGTGCAGACAGCAAAAGTTCCACAATGCTACAACCACAGAGCCGGAACATCCACAGAATGAGATGGTCGTTGGGGCCACCGTTTGATGCAATCAATAATAACCACGGGGCCAAGAGCCTGTTTGCCAGCGACGCTGCCGCACGGAAAGGTAGTTTGCGTAGAGGGAGACAAGAGCAACACGACGGAAGCAAGGAGATCGGTCCTCCTGACAAGCGTCTGCAGTGCCACCAGAAAATACTGCCTCACGCACTGGAGACGAGCAGAAACGTGTTGGAGAAATACGAGACCCGGCGCTCTCAGGAGAAAACAGGCATCAATCGATGTTGCCAGTAAACATGGAACCAATGGGGCGGGCCACTCCGTCAGAGGGAGGCCATTGTCCACAGAAACAACAGCCGTGGCAAAGCAAAGGAGCTGGCTGAAGAGGCCAACTGCAACCCGAGCCCCAGGACGTGCAGCAGCACACAGGGCCTTGACGCCCACCCCGGCCAGGAGGAGGCCGACGTCCTTGTTCCAGCGGAAAATTATCACAACATACTGCCACCAGGCAAACAAGGCCTCTCTCGCCATCGGCAATGCGCACTGTGCATTGGGGTCGATAGCATCACGCCGTGTCCTGGGATTGTCAGAATCGTCTCCTCGATTGTCTTTGAATAAACACAAAGAGGACGAGAGGTTTCTGTCTCTGTAATACGAAAATATTGTTTTCCAAGATTTTGTAAATTCTTGCATCATCTGGAAATTGCTTTCATGACTGTTTTTCTTATAAAATGTCATTGTTCCAACCTTGCGGCGGTCAACGGACAGAACATCGCGAATAACAACGTTTGCACAGGCACCCAAGCACTCAAGCTGGCACACGATACAACTTTGTCATCGTCCGTGAAACGCTTTTGTACAGAGATTCCAAAGAGAATGGAATACTGCGGCTGTCGTTCAGTGTCACCCACTTGAACCGGAGCTCATAGTAATGAAAAACAGAATAAGGAAGCATCCTGGTACGACAGTCTCATTGGTTGTTGCATGCCTTGACCTGAGCTCGCACCTCCTTTCAGGGGTGCTGGCGTCGACGTGGTCCACATGTTCGTGCTTCCTCAAGCCCGTCTGCCCAATTCTGCCGACTGCATGTGATCTGTATTGATTTCATCCAGGGGGTGCCGGTAAATGAATCTGCGCCAATGGCTGACTGCTGGACTCCCGAGAGCCAGACTTCAGACAGAGGTGCTGCCTCCTTTAACACTAGACCTGCCTTGTCAGTATCAGCTCCGCTTGCACATTCCCACATCCTGTCCACACATCAGTCCTATATATACACACAGCAGTCCTTCTATACATACAGCTGTCCTGTATATACACACAGCAGTCCTTCTATACATACAGCAGTTCTGTCTACACATACAGTAGTTCTGTCTGCACATACAATAGTCATGTCTGCACATACAATTGTCCTGTCTGCACATACAATAATCCTGTCTACACATACAATAATCCTGTCTACACATACAATAATCCTGTCTATACATACACCAGTCATGTCTATACATTCAGCAGTCCTGTCTACACATACATTAGTCCTGTCTGCACATGCAATAGTCCTGTCTGCACATACAATAGTCCTGTCTGCACAGTCCTGCATGCACGTACAATAGTCCTGTCTGCACAGTCCTGTCTACACATACATTAGTCCTGTCTGCACAGTCCTGTCTGCACATACAATAGTCCTGTCTGCACATACAATTGTCCTGTCTAAAAACACAAACACACACACACACACACACACACACACACACACACACACACACACACACACCGTAGTCATGTCTATAATGATATACAACAGCCCTGCCTACAAAAACAGCAGTTCATTCCTCACATTACGAAGTCCTGTCGTAACAGACAACAGTCCTGTCTGCACATACAATAGTCCTGTCTGCACATACAATTGTCCTGTCCAAACACACACACACTCGCACACACACCCACACACACACACACACACACACACACACACACACACACATACACACACCGTAGTCATGTCTATAATGATATACAACAGCCCTGCCTACAAAAACAGCAGTTCATTCCTCACATAAGAAGTCCTGTCGTAACAGACAACAGTCCTCTACATACAACAATGCTGTTAACGCACACAACAGTTTTATCTGTACTTACAGTAATCCCTTGAAATAACGCCACTAAGCAAGGAATTTTGTATAGTAGAGTCTTTCGAATAAAGAGGGCACATCTAAACCGTAAAAAAGGTTTCGAGGCTTTTGGCTAACATGTTTACATATGACTATGCGTAAACATTTAAAAAAGAAAAAAAAGGTAGATTGAACTACCCATTTCATGTTCATGTCTGATAACTCTTGTTCACTACCCCCTAGCATGGATATTGCTCCAATCTGAATCTGAGAATTGTCAGGTGGTGAAGATAAATCGAATTGAGGACTGAACAACCATTTGACTGTGGGAAAGCATAAGAGGTCTGAACCTTGACCAAAGCGGAAAGTGCCCCATACAATCCTTTTTCGACCAACCCTCCATATAACGACAATAATTCAGAAGTGGGTTCTCTAGGAAAAAAAGCGCCTGGCGGTTGATATCTGAGCGAACGAGGCAGACTGAATGGAGGCGCCAATATTCTCATCAGAGGGTCAACACTTCATACGAGTCCTTCATCCCATCCATCCAGACACACCTTCCTTTGAAATCCAAGGCTGTGGTTGCCATTCCCCATCCATCTCCATTTACATTCCCTGAGAAGCGCGGCCAACTTATCGCGTCACTGATTGCGGTCTATTGGAAACGATCACGTCAGCTCCGACCAGAGGGTCCTCACTCACACACCCCAGTGCGGAAGATGGCGCGCGATAGATGAATTACGGTTTCATCTGCACCAGCATGGCTACCACGCCATCCATCTCAGTAAAACCGTCAAGGCAGTCTGTGCACAACAAGAAATATTTGATGGAGGCGCTAAATTAGCGCCAGGGTCGTGTGGCATCTTTGCAGAGAGTAGGCTACCTTAGCCATCTCGCACTGCCTGCTTGTCCTAGGTCGACTGGACCAAGTGAATGGATAGCAAATTCTTCCCATCACGCTCTTTTTTCTCCTGTCAGTCCTTCACTAGCTGATACTCATCCCCATTCCTATCTATTCTCTATCTCTATCCCTCACCCTCTTTCCAATAGCCACCTGCACCGACCTTTCCTTATACTCCGTCTAGTTTCAATAATGAAGACAGATTGTCCTCTGCGTCATTATTTTTCTTCAGCTTTTGCAGACGGCCCCAGACGCTATTTCTGCATAGATATATGGAAATCGTTCACGCTGTGCAATGATGCTCTGGACCTCACAACTGTCTCTGGTGCTGCACGTCACTCATTGAGAGTTGTCTAGATCAGGTCCCAAAACCACAATGACAACGCACGTAATCACATCGGTGAACACTGCAGGCATAGCGAGAAGGAAAAAAGCTTTCTCACGATCAGCCTTGAGGCGACCGTATAATGTGTTATTTGTTTTCTGACGAACCCTCTTACTGAGTGCTTGTGATTGTGTGTTGTTTGTTGTCATATTGGGTGCTTGTGATTGTGTGTTGTTTGTTGTCATATTGGGTGCTTGTGATTGTGTGTTGTTTGCTGTCTGACGTGCCTTCTTACTGAGTGCTTGTGATTGTGTTTTGTTTGTTGTCATATTGGGTGCTTGTGATTGCGTGTTGTTTGTTGTCATATTGGGTGCTTGTGATTGTGTGTTGTTTGCTGTCTGACGTGCCTTCTTACTGAGTGCTTGTGATTGTGTTTTGTTTGTTGTCATATTGGGTGCTTGTGATTGTGTGTTGTTTGTCTGACGTGCCCTCTTACTGAGTGCTTGTGATTGTGTGTTGTTTGTTGTCTGACGTGCCTTCTTATTGAGTGCGTGGATTGTGTGTTGTTTCCTGTCTGACGTGCCTTCTTATTGAGTGCTTGCGATTGTGTGTTGTTTTCTGCCTGACGTGCCTTCTCACTGAGTGCTTGGATTGTGTGTTGTTTCCTGTCTGACGTGCCTTCTTATTGAGTGCTTGTGATTGTGTGTTGTTTCCTGTCTGACGTCCCTTCTTACTGGGTGCTTGTGATTGTGTGTTGTTTCCTGTCTGACGTGCCTTCATATTGAGTGCTTGTGATTGTGTGTTGTTTCCTGTCTGACGTGCCTTCTTATTGAGTGCTTGTGATTGTGTTTTGTTTCCTGTCTGACGTGCCTTCTTATTGAGTGCTTGGAATGTGTGTTGTTTCCTGTCTGACGTGCCTTCTTATTGAGTGCTTGGAATGTGTGTTGTTTTCTGTCTGACGTCCCTTCTTACTGAGTGTTATGGGAGACAGCAGATGCGGGATCGGACTATGGCCCAATGCAGAAGCGTTTAGGAAACATGTGCCCACTCGTACATATTATCACTCCTATGAGAGCGACGAGCCTCTCATCACGATAGCGAGAGAGCCCCGAGATCCGCAATCACGTCAGGTCAGGGGCTTAGTTGTTGCAGGCGGGGCGGAAATAGCCACTCCATGTCAGCTTAGTTCGGTCAGCAGTCAGGCGCCGCACGTCTTTTTCAGCTAAGGCTGCCTTGCAACATCCTCGTCTCCCCGTTCTTGATGCAGCTGTCCTTGCAGCACCGCATACTGTCCTAGCACTGCATGCTGCCCTAGCACTGCATGCTGCCCTAGCACTGTATGCTGCCCTAGCACTGTATGCTGCCCTAGCACTGTATGCTGCTCTAGCACTGCATGCTGCCGTAGCACTGTATGCTACCGTAGCACTGTATGCTGCCCTAGCACTGTATGCTGCCCTAGCACTGTATGCAGCCCTAGCACTGTACGCTGCCCTAGCACCGCATGCTGCCCTAGCAATGCATGCTGCCCTAGCACTGTATGCTGCCCTAGCACTGCATGCTGCCCTAGCACTGTATGCTGCCCTAGCACTGTATGCAGCCCTAGCACTGTACGCTGCCCTAGCACCGCATGCTGCCCTAGCACTGCATGCTGCCCTAGCACTGTATGCTGCCCTAGCACTGTATGCTGCCCTAGCACTGTATGCTGCCCTAGCACTGCATGCTGCCCTAGCACTGTATGCTGCCCTAGCACTGCATGTTGCCCTAGCACTGTATGCTGCCCTAGCACTGTATGCTGCCCTAGCAATGTATGCTGCCCTAGCAATGTATGCTGCCCTAGCACTGCATGCTGCCCTAACACCGCCTGCTGCCCTAGCACTGCATGCTGCCCTAGCACTGTATGCTGCCCTAGCAATGTATGCTGCCCTAGCACTGCATGCTGCCCTAGCACTGTATGCTGCCCTAGCACTGTATGCTGCCCTAGCAATGTATGCTGCCCTAGCACTGTATGCTGCCCTAGCATCGCATGTTGCCCTAGCACTGCATGCTGCCCTAGCATTGTATGCTGCCCTAGCACTGTATGCTGCCCTAGCACTGTATGCTGCCCTAACACCGCCTGCTGCCCTAGCACTGTATGCTGCCCTTGCACTGCATGCTGCTCTTGCACCGCCTGCTGCCCTAGCACTGTATGCTGCCCTAGCACTGTATGCTGCCCTAGCACTGTATGCTGCCCTAGCACTGTATGCTGCTCTTGCACTGCTCTATTTTCTATGCAAAGAACTAAGAGGTAATATTTAAAGTAAGTGAGTAGTGCAACGGAAGAACAAAGAAAACGAAGACAACGATTTTTTCCTACAATGTGAAATGGTGCGGATGCTATTAGAAACACCAATGACTCTGCTGATAGGTCTCTTGAGCACTGGCGTGAGATTTCTGACTTCTGCACAAAGTCTACGCCTTAGAGGAAAAAATTGGTGGCCTTACAGCGTCACATTTGTTGTTTAAACTTGTTTTTCAAGGATGCCACGACTGCAATATTTATCAAACAATGGGACGAGAGTAAATAGTGCTTTTTATTAGACTGTTTGAAATGTCAACACTACAAGCGCCCAATGTGATACAGACTGACATTGAAGTTCACTCTTAAATTTAAAATGTTGCTTAATGCGGTTTTCTCAGAGACCGTACAGTGCACTGGAACCAAACTATGCTTGAGGTTAGTAGGCAGTAATACATTTTCAGGCTTGCCTTTTCATGGAGCATTCTCAAATAGCACAGACCATGGAGAGGGCCAAGAAATCAGGGACAACTGTAATAGATGCTTTTCCCCCTTGTTGTATGTCTGCAACTGTCACCATATTTGGTGAACGACACGCGTGAGTTTTATCATCTGTTACCACTCGTTTGTCAATAATCCATTCGTGCTAAACCTGTCGCGCGCCATGGAAACTTCCATGAATGTGACACAAAGCAAATGACGTCACACGAGTGAATGTTCATCACATTAGCTCTGGGAAATGTAGACATTTTGGACTCGTCTGTCATGAAACACGTGACTGAAAACTGATGGTGCATTAGCAGGCACTTGTGAGGCTAACAGGCGGTATCGTTCAAAACAACGCAAACAATTAACTAAACGAAAGCATTGCAAGTGAGTAAATATGTGCATGGAAAGAAGGGTGAACGTGGAGACAGAGACGACAGGGATATATGGAGGAAAACGTGGCAGCTGCACTCAAGCTTTGCCTCGAGGCGTGCAGAACAAGTCATTGCAATGGGGAAAGGGCTGAGGTCGTCTGCTGTGAATGATGCAGGGAGGAGTTTCGCACTGATGTCACGCTAGGTTCCTCACGTCCTATCGAAGTCAGCTAATATCATATAGATAGCCACATATGTAGTCTTTTTAGGCGCTCCCACACTAAACACAAACGCGTGCATGCATGCGCACGCGCGGATGCAACACCACACCAAAGCGCACAATGCGCGTAGAAAAACTATCGGCTGTTTCAGGGAATGGGGTTTTACAAATCAGTAAATGACAACGATTCGCCATTTCTGCAAGAGACGCTGATCACAATGGTCAATCACCTAATTGCAACTGCAAACAGCGGCAGCACTGCGGTGAAGTCACCGCCGTGGTAAGGTTCGCTGCATTCGGATCACCTGGACGTCCAGACAACGGGGTTAACAATGTGTGTGTGCACAATGGAAGTCAATAGACGGCTCTGTGTACGCAAGCACTGTCCCGCCTCATCCAGGGCCACCGGGGCATGTCCCAGCAAGCGCTGCGATAATGCTGCGGTCACCGCCACCTCTACCGCTTGCCAGTAGCCATGGAAGTGGGGGAGCCCTAGAGAACACCGAATCAATGAAGTAGACTGGAAAGATGACGCGGCAGGACTCTGAAGTGATTGAAGACGCAACTTTGGAACGGATCAGTAGCGACAGCCCCCTCGGTACTGGCTGCAGCTGAGGGTCGGGGTGGTGGTGGCGGTTGGTGGTGAAGGGGGGTATGCCACGGTGCAACGCCACTTGACCCCAGACAATGCTGCTTCACAGCGCCCACATAATGACAATGTTTTGGACGCACAAACAATGAATGTGGGTAGATTGTCTAATTTAGCAACTGTTGTAAGGATGTTTTTATCATTGAAAATATGTCATGGTATGTGCAAGGCAAACGCATTTTCTCTCCGAGAAAGGGATTGTCTTTAAAATGAATCAGGGAAGGGATTTCTTTGCGATCATTGCAAATGCCAGCGTGGTTGTAGAGTTTAACATATAGAGTCAAAGCCCTGCGTGGGACATACAGGATAAAATTCGGTTAGCGCCCGAAATGATTTACCAGCTGAGCTACCATGGCCCGTGTTGTCTTCTCCTGTATACACTGCCACTATACTATACTGCACCGCACGTGACTGAGCATGACAAAGTTGAGGAAAGAGTCTTGTGGCTGGCGCCTTATGGAAATCCCTCTCGGATATCAGATCTCACCATCATATTTTAGGATATATTTTGGCTGTTGCCGTTGACAGTTTTTCGTAGAAGACGCTCGGTAGCATCACTCATGAAGGGGTATTTCGATATTGTAAGCTACCTGCTGGGAACATGAGCTTGGTGCCGTGTTATGGGCAGACCTGGGCCTGGTTCGTCTCCGACCGAGGGGAAACCCCCCCAAATAATCCCACCTATTCTAGTTGCCAGCTGATCTGGCTTGACAGGCGCTCTTACAAACGCAGGAAGCTTAGAGTCACGCTGCAAGTCTACAGATTGTGCAGAGGACAGAAAACAGATGACACAAGGTGAGTTGACGCACGGGACATGGCGAGAAGTAAAGATATTGGAAACAGGGTGAGGGTAGGAATAATGCTTTTTTTAGCGTGGGCGAGGATTGAATTGGATTGGATTGAATGTGTTTTACGGCCTATCAGCCTTTGTAGGTTATGTAAGGCCAGTAAGCACGAACATCGCTAGAACAGTTTAGAGTAAACGCAAATCAAGTCACGGTGTCCCTAGTTATTCGCCTCTTACAAATCGCGTAGGGAACCCACAGGGGGACGTGGGCGAGGATACTAGGAACAGGGACAGAAAGAGGACACGAGGGACGGGGTAGAAGTGAGAACACTGAGAGTGGGGTTAAAACGGAAGTCACTGGAATTTGGATGAGGGCAGGGATACAGGGAAATACACTGTAGATGAGGATGGAGACATGATAGTTTGAATGAGGGCGGGAAGGCTGGAAAAAGAGAAACAGTGGGGCGACTGAGTAGGATGAGAATGGAGATTTAAAGATGGCGAGAGGGAGAGGATACCGGAAACAGGGCGAGACGGAAACATTAGTGTTTGGAAGAGTCTGTGCATACTGGGAAGGGGGCACAAATGGGTGAACACAGAACAGCGTGGGGGTATTACAGTTTGTGCGAGGGTTGGTGTATTACAGTTTGGGTGTGGGCGGGTGTATTACAGTTAGGGTGAGAGTGGGGGTATTATTTTGGGTGAGGGTGGGGGTATGACAGTGTGGGTAAGGGTGGGGGTATTACAGTGTGGGTAAGGGTGGGGGTATTACAGTGTGGGTAAGGGTGGGGGGTATTACAGTGTGGGTAAGGGTGGGGGTATTACAGTGTGGGTGAGGGTGGGGGTATAACAGTTTGGGTAAGTGTGGGGGTATTACAGTGTGGGTGAGGGTGGGGGTATTACAGTGTGGGTGAGGGTGGGGGTATTACAGTGTGGGTGAGGGTGGGGGTATAACAGTGTGGGTGAGGGTGGGGGTATTACAGTGTGGGTGAGGGTGGGGGTATAACAGTGTGGGTGAGGGTGGGGGTATTACAGTGTGGGTAAGGGTGGGGGTATAACAGTTTGGGTGAGGGTGGGGGTATTACAGTTTGGGTGTGGGCGGGGGTATTACAGTTTGGGTGAGGGTGGGGGTATTACAGTGTGGGTGAGGGTGGGGGTATTACAGTGTGGATGAGGGTGGGGGTATAACAGTTTGGGTAAGGGTGGGGGTATATCAGTGTGGGTGATGGTGGGGGTATTACAGTGTGGGTGAGGGTGGGGGTATTACAGTGTGGGTGAGGGTGGGGGTATTACAGTGTGGGTGAGGGTGGGGGTATTACAGTGTGGGTGAGGGTGGGGGTATTACAGTGTGGGTAATGGTGGGGGTATTACAGTTTGGGTGAGGGTGGGGGTATTAAAGTGTGGGTGAGGGTGGGGATATAACAGTTTGTGTAAGGGTGGAGGTATTACAGTGTGGGGGAGGGTGGGGGTATAACAGTTTGGGTAAGGGTGGGGGTATTGCATTGTGGGTGAGGGTGGGGGTATTACAGTGTGGGTGAGGGTGGGGGTATTACAGTGTGGGTGAGGGTGGATGTATTACAGTGTGGATGAGGGTGGGGGTATTACAGTTTGGGTGAGGGTGGGGGTATTACAGTATGGGTAAGGGTGGGGGTATTACAGTGTGGGTAAGGGTGGGGGTATAACAGTTTGGGTAAGGGTGGGGGTATTGCAGTGTGGGTGAAGGTGGGGGTATTACAGTGTGGGTGAGGGTGGGGGTATTACAGTTTGGGTGTGGGTGGGGGTATTACAGTTTGGGTGAGAGTGGGGGTATTACAGTGTGGGTGAGGGTGGGGGTATTACAGTTTGGGCGAGGGTAGGGGTATTACAGTGTGGGTGAGGGTGGGGGGATTACAGTGTGGGTGAGGTTGGGGGTATTACAGTTTGGGTAAGGGTGGGGGTATTACAGTGTGGGGGAGGGTGGGGGTATTACAGGGTGGGTGAGGGTGGGAGTTTTACAGTGCGGGTAAGGGTGGGGGGGGGTATTACAATTTGGGTGAGGGTGGGGGTATTACAGTGTGGGTGAGGGTGGGGGTATTACAGCGTGGGTGAGGGTGGGAGTTTTACAGTGCGGGTAAGGGTGGGGGGGTATTACATTTTGAGTGAGGGTGGGGGTATAACAGTTTGGGTAAGGGTGGGGGTATTACAGTGTGGGTGAGGGTGGGGGTATTACAGTGTGGGTGAGGGCGGGGGTAACACATTTCGGGTGAGGGTGGGAGTGCTACAGTTTGGGTGAGGGTGGGGATACTACAGTTTAGGTGAAAGCAGGATTATTACAGTTTGGGTGAGGGTGGGAGTATTACAGTTTAGGTGAGAGTGGTGGTACTGCAGTTTGCGTGACGGTGGGGGTATTATTATTAATCACTCTTATACCGCGCGATACTCCCACTCAGTGAGACTCAAAGCGCTTCAGCCGATGTCGAGGCTGCCTCTCAGTGTGTAGTGTCTCAAGTCAATGAGACCAGTGTCCTGCTGCCAAGGGCGCTGGCACACTGTTTTCCATGTTGTGCATGCTGGGTGTTTTTACTGTGGCCGACACCCACCCGTCGAGGACATGAGCGTCAGGATCTTTATAGTGCGTGATTTTGATGTTGTGAATGCGTATCACACACTAGACCTCGGTTTATTAAGGTCTCATCCAAAGGACCTGGGGAGATTTGAGTGAGGGTGGGGGTATAACAGTTTGGGTAAGGGTGGGGGTATTACAGTGTGGGTGAGGGTGGGGGTATTACAGTGTGGGTGAGGGCGGGGGTAACACATTTCGGGTGAGGGTGGGAGTGCTACAGTTTGGGTGAGGGTAGAGATATTACAGTTTGAGGGAGGGGGAGGGTATTTCAGTTTGGGTGACGATGCGGGTATTACAGTTTGGATGAGGGTAGGGGTATTACAGTTTAAGTGAGAGTAGAGGTATTACAGTTTGGATGAGGGTAGGGGTATTACAGTTTAAGTGAGAGTAGAGGTATTACAGTTTGGATGAGGGTAGGGGTATTACAGTTTAAGTGAGAGTAGAGGTATTACAGTTTGGATGAGGGTGGGGGTATT
Source organism: Theodoxus fluviatilis (assembly GCA_034096865.1). Classification (NCBI taxonomy): domain Eukaryota; kingdom Metazoa; phylum Mollusca; class Gastropoda; order Cycloneritida; family Neritidae; genus Theodoxus; species Theodoxus fluviatilis. The sequence continues at coordinate 1,433 of JAWQFJ010030380.1, read as the reverse complement.
ACAGTTTAGGTGATGGTAGAGGTATTACAGTTTGGGTGAAGGTGGGGTAATTTTTTAGGAAGGGTGGGCATGCTGATAAGAGGAGGCAGGCTGGAATATTGGGTGCGGGGTGGGGACGGGAAATCACAAAGTACTGAAAGAGTGGGGAGCTCGGAATTCGGGCGAGGGTTGGAGGGGGAGCACAGGGCGAGAGTGAATTATTGGGAACAATGCGATGGTAGCAGTATCGATAGTAAGCTGAGGGCGTGATTCTGGACAATGGTGTCGCCCATTTGAAAAGTGTTGAAGTTTCCAAGGTAGAAATTCATTTGAAAGTGTTGTAGTATTCTAGGTAGAAAGCCATTTGAAAGAATTGTAGTATTATAATAATAATATAGTTGATTCATACGCACATACCTTCCTTTGACAGGCAAGCTCATGGCGTTTACAATCCAAAGAATCAACACTCATACAACCGCTCACCACATTCCTGCAAAAACTCACAGACTACACACATTAAAAAAACCTAAGATCAATAGAACAAACTATACCATATACACAACAGCTCAGCGGGAAAGGCGGATCGGAAGAGGTGGGTCTTTAGAGCACTTTTGAACTGGGGCAGAGTGTCGGAATGACGGACTGAGAGAGGGAGACTATTCCAGGTTACAGGTCCAATATAGGAGAAGGCACGCTGTCCTTGAGTTTTCTTGTTACGGCATAGGTAAAAAGCCATTTGAAAGTGTTGTAGTATTATAGATAGAAAACCATTTGAAAGTGTTGTAGTGTTCGGGGTAGAAAGCCATTTGAAAAGTGTCGAAGTTTCCAAGATAGAAAGCCATTTGAAAAGTGTTGAGGTACTCAAGGTAGAAAGTCATTTGACAGTGTTGTGGTATTCAAAGTAGAAAGTCATTTGAAAGTGTTGTAGTATTCTAAGTAGAAAGCCGTTTGAAAAGTGTTGAAGTACTCAATGTAGAAAGTCATTTCAAAGTGTTGTGGTATTCTCGGTAGAAAGCCATTTGAGCGCGGTGATACTCAAGGTAGGATGGAGACATTAAAAACATTAAATATATGTAAGCCTTGCCGAAAAATGTTGATAACCCCTAAAATGTTTGGATCCTTAACATAGTAGAAAACCACCATCACTACCACCACCAGCACCCCCACCAGCAACACCAGCACCACCACCATCACCACTATCAACAACAACAACAACTTCTACAACAACAACAAAAAAACGACAAAAGCAATAACATCAACAGTAACAATATCAGCAGCGACGACAGCAACAATAACAATGTCGGACAGTCATCTCTTCAAGGGGGTCTTCTATATTTGGGCCCCTGTGGGAAACATTGCACCGAAACACTGTCGGGGTTCGATTTTTCCCTGTGAAATGACGTCACGGGGAAAGGAGGGCACACGCGCCACTTTTCGCGAAAGTGATGTACGAC